>CAIGQV010000260.1:567728-598359 GCA_903798115.1 Danio jaintianensis | reverse complement strand
GAACATACCTGGCAATAAAGCTCTTTCTGATTCTGATTCTGAAATGCTGTCTTTCTAGCATAACTGACTGACCTCGCTCAAGTGACAAACTGGACAATGTTATTTGTGGCTTTTTTAAGCTTTGATTTTATGATGAGTGGATTTTCAAACATGCTAAATAAACGTTTAGTGTTTTGAGTGAGTAATCGCACTTAATAAATAAGCCATACATGTAAACATATTGTGTTACATTGCCCGCATCTTCTGATCCACTGACTTTGAGTTCAATTTTGAAAGCGCAACAGTGTTAACAGTTTAATGTAACAGGTGGATTCCAGTATTTAATGCGATTTGGTTTGCCTGCATGTTCGTCTAAATCTTGCCTTATATTACCTTCTAGAAAAAAAAAACATAAACATATTAATATCTAGAAAATCAAATCAGCATCTACCAAACGTTTAACGACACAAACCAGCACAAACGAAAGAGACTATTTTGGATCAATTTGGAGCATGTTGGAGGCCTGATGATGTCATCATCCATAATTAAATGTGTAATATTTTAATAACAGAAACAGCACAAATGGAGCTTTCACTGGCACAAACGAACAAGACTATTTTGGTTAAATTTGGAGCATGTTGGGGGGCTGGTGACGTCATCGTGCATAATTCAATGAGTAATATTTTAATAACAGAAACAGCACAAATGGAACTTTCACCGGCACAAACCACAAACAAATGAGACTATTTGCGGTCAATTTAAAGCGTGGGGGGAGGGGTTGTGTGACTGCTGAATAACCTACAAATATTATTTTAATATCTCAAAAACCAAAACAGCACAAACAAATATTTTTGTAGCACAAACAAGCATAAACGGAGTACAAACGAATGAGACTATTTTGCCGACGTTTTGTGTTGGGTGGGGGCCAACTTCACGGAGGTATTGTACCTCCAGTTAATAGCAAATAGTCACCACACGTGATCTTCGGCCATCTGCTGATCACAAGATCATGACAAAAACATGTATCACCCATGCCTCCACCACTCTTCCTGTCCATGAATATAGAACGTGTGTATTGTATTCACACAAAAGGATCTGTGCGAATCTGGACATTTATTTTAAAATCGTTTATTTGCTTGAGTGTATTCTTGCTAATATTTGTGTATGCAAGCAAGTGTATTTGTTGTAGTTATGTAGATAATTGAAACATTGTAGCGTGTGAAATTAACTGTATTTTATAAACATTTATGTAATGTTTGGTGTCCAACTAGAGCTAAAATACTCCAAAAGGCATTGGTTTAAATGTACTCAACGTAAACAGATAGCAAGACGTCCTGCGGGACCTATTGCCTGACGCAATGTGGTGTCTTGCTTCTCAATCACCGGGGCAATCGTTGCAAGCAATCGATCAAAAATCAGCTGTGTAGTAAAGTTCGTTGTTGTGGGAAGAAGAAGACAGGGTCGGCGATTCAGGTAAGTAATCAATTTTATTATTAATGCTCACGACACCACACGTGTAGCGGTGTGTGTGTGTGTCTTCTCTCCTCTCTCCCGGTTGCTCCTTCTCTTCCCCTTAAGAAGGGTGTCTCTCCGGTCCAATCACTAGAATAAACAGGTGTTATTTATTATTTCTGATTGGCCCGCTGACTAGCCGCCGGGCTCTGAGCATGCTCTCCCCCCTCATTGGGTGTTCGATCATGCTCACCTCTCCACATACCCCCACCGCCTGTCTCAGGCCAGGGAGCCGTCCGGCCTGCAGCCCTCCCCCAGCCCCCCCACCCCCCCGCCCTGGAGAGGAAGTCGGCTACAGCCATCTGTGCACCCGGCCTGTGGACCACCTTGAATTTGAACGGCTGTAACGCTAGATACCAACGGGTGATCCGCGCGTTGGTATCCTTCATGCGGTGGAGCCACTGGATAGGAGCATGATCTGAACAGAGGACGAATTCCCTGCCCAGGAGGTAATAGCGAAGAGTGAGAACGGCCCAACGTATCGCCAGACACTCCTTCTCTATGGTGCTGTACTTAGCCTCACTCTTGCTGAGTTTGCGGCTAATATACAGCACCGGCCATTCCACTCCTGCCACCTCCTGGGAGAGAACCGCCCCCAGACCCCGATCGGATGCATCCGTCTGTAAAAGAAAGGGGAGAACAAAATCAGGAGCGTGCAATAGCGGCCCCCCGCAAAGTATAGATTTTACCTTTGAGAAGGCCTGTTGACACTGCTCCGACCATTGGACGGTATCTGGTCCCTCCTTTTTAGTGAGATCAGTCAATGAGCTGACAAGGGCCGAATAATTAGGAACAAAACGCCTATAATATCCCGCCAGTCCCAAAACTGTCTCACCTCCTTTTTGGTCTTAGGTCTCGGACAGGTTGCAATAGCTGCAGTCTTATCAATTTGGGGCTGCACCTGCCCGTGACCCAAGTGGAAGCCCAGATACCTTACCTCCTCTCGCCCAATTGCGCACTTCCGTGGGTTGGCCGTGAGCCCAGCCCGCTTCAGCGCCGACAATACTGCCCTCAAATGTTGCATATGCCGCTGCCAATCATTACTGAAAATGATGATGTCATCTAAATAAGCAGCGGCATATGCTGAGTGAGGGGCGAGTATTTTGTCCATCAGACGCTGAAACGTAGCTGGTGCCCCGAACAACCCGAACGGAAGTGTCACAAATTTGTGCAATCCAAACAACGTTGTGAAGGCTGTTTTTTCGCGGGATATTGGAGTTAAGGGGATCTGTCAATATCCCTTTGTCAAATCCAATGTCGAGTAATATCGAGCAGCACCTAACCGGTCGAGCAACTCGTCAATACGCGGCATTGGATATGCGTCGAATTTCGACACAGCGTTGAGTTTTCTATAATCCACACAGAACCGGACCGAGCCGTCAGTCTTGGGTACCAAGACGGTTGGGCTGGCCCAGTCGCTGTGGGATTCTTCTACTACACCCATTTTCAGCATGTTACTCAATTCTTCCTGAACCACTTTTTTCTTGTGTTCAGGCAGGCGATTCGGCCCTGTCCGAACGAACCACCTCATAATCGAGATCGCTGACTCGTCGTGTGACCACAAATGGCCCTTGCCACTTGGCGAGTAATTTGGAGCTGGAAGTGGGTAGCAGTACAAGGACTTTACCTCCCTGTGAAAATTTACGTAGTTTAGTGCCCTTGTCATATCGCCGGCGTTGGTCATTCTGGGCCTTAAGCAAATGCTCCGTAGAGAGCTGCCCCAGTGTGTGGAGTTTTGCTCTAAGGTCCAGAATATATTGAATTTCGCTTTTACTGTTTGAAGGCTCGTCCTCCCAAGCTTCTCTAATGACATCCAGCACCCCTCGGGGCTGTCTGCCATAGAGTCGCTCGAAGGGGGAAAACCCCGTGGAGGCTTGCGGAACCTCTCGCACAGCAAACAACAAGGGCTCCAACCACTTATCCCAATTTTTCGCGTCCTCGTGTACGAACTTACGGATCATGGATTTAAGAGTGCGATTAAATCGTTCCACCAGTCCGTCGGTTTGTGGGTGATAGACGCTGGTGCGAATCGATTTAATGCCCAACAATCCGTACTCTTTCGAGTGCATGTCTCATTTAGCGGGTGTTTGAGGTGCGGGTTGACCGCTACCTCGACTTTATGCTTTTTACCCCTGAATTGGATATCTATAGCCGTTTGCGGGTAGTGAATTACATCACCGTGCACACACCTTACCCTTACCGTGCGGCTCGTTTCCGGTTTCCGTAATGCCGGGTATTGAAGCAGGCTTTGGTGGATGGAGGTCTGGTTACACCCCGAATCCACCAAAGCTTGATATGTACCCCCTTTTATACTCACAGGTATCCGGTATAGCCCGTTGCAACCGGGGGTGACGATTGGCGTGGCGGGGACGCACTCACCTCCTTTGCGGAGCCGTTTTTTGGTGCGTTGTCCACGCCCCCGCGGCGCCAATGCGTCGGCCCAGACCTTCCCACTACACCCTCGGGGCCAGCGAGACCAACCGATTGAACCGGAGAGAGACCTGGCACTGTCTGGGGACCCACCAGGGGTTGTGACTCCACCCCTCTGTTCTGACAGGCGCCCCCCTGTAGCGGAGCACTCAGGGAATCCGCCTTCTTGCACCGCTCTCTGGGTGCTGGCGTGGGCGGTCCCCGCAGTCTGGGTCTGGGAACAGGAAGAGAGAGAGAAGGGCGGAGAGAAGAGAGAGAGAGAGAGGTTATTTCGCCGACCCTGTACCTCGCCACCAGGTGATCCTCCGCCAGCCGGATGGCCGTCCCCAGATCGTCTGGCCGGTGGCACTGGACCCACTCCGATGTTCGGGAGGGAAGGCGGGAGATGAACTGTTCCAGTACCACGGCATCCACCAACTGGGCGGTGGTTCGGCCATCCTGCACCAGCCATCTGCGGCAGGCGTCACGGAGCTGCTGAGCAAACACAAAGGGCTGGCCGCTTTCAGTCAGCTCCATGGAGCGGAAGAGCTGACGCCGCTCCTCCGGGTTGCGGCCGGCCCGCTGAAGAATGGCTCGCTTCAGATGAGCGTACTCCAGGAGATCCTGGGCCGGTAGCTGCTGTGCAGCAATCTGGGCTTCGCCCGACAGCAGTGGGATGACTCGTACCGGCCACTTGGCCCGCGGCCAGCCACACACCTCCGCCATCTTCTCAAAAAGATCCAGGAACACTTCCGGGTCGTCCTCCGACGCCATTTTCTGGAAAGTGATGGGAGGGTGGGCGGTAGATGTTGGAGTGGGCCGGATCTCCTGGGCCAGCAGACTCCGGATTAGCTCGCGGTCCTCCCGCTGGGCCTCCACGAGGACTTGACAATGGCGTTGGAGATCTTCTTTCAGCTCTACCAGCGCGTGATGTTGTTCTCTGTGGAGAACCGCGAGCGCCTGGATGACTTCCGCACATGGACTAGTAGACGGAGTAGACATTCTGGCAGCGAAGTTTCTTCTTCTTCCTGGGTTTCGGCACCACTGTAGTAAAGTTCGTTGTTGTGGGAAGAAGAAGACAGGGTCGGCGATTCAGGTAAGTAATCAATTTTATTATTAATGCTCACGACACCACACGTGTAGCGGTGTGTGTGTGTGTCTTCTCTCCTCTCTCCCGGCTGCTCCTTCTCTTCCCCTTAAGAAGGGTGTCACCTTGACATATGTCTCAAAAGTGCTTTTCACCAGAAAAGCCCTTGACAGTTCAAACAGTGCCTATAGTCCTTAATGTTCACATGTTTAGCAGTGGATTGTTGACGTTTTTAGAGCGTTAGAACATATATACACACACATATATATATATCAGTCTACAGTATTTCTCTGTTGCAATCGGGATATCACAATAATTAACCCCGAAAAAAGCAGCGCAATCACTACCAGATTGCTGTTGTGCTTGCGATAAGGAAAAACACTAAACACATGCGGGCTATTTCTTCTTTCTTTCTGCCAACACAACACACATTACTGATATGCGAGTCCCATCTCCCACTCAATACACTACAATTATATGGTATAAATACAGCACTACTAAAGAGAGAGATCGACTTAGAATATCACTTACCAGTTTAATAATGATTAGATCAGCTGTAGTTAGAAATTACACTGTTTTAATCTTCTAAGGGCTTATTATGCGGTCCTGTCGCCATCTTGTGGATAGACAACAACAACCGTCTTTGGTCTACTCAGTATGGCAGGCTAATGGCCGCCGACGCGCTGTCTCTCAGAAATTATAAATATTTTAAAATAGGCACTATCCTTATAAATAAACTGCATAGTTGCAATCTAAACAACTACATTCTCGACTAAAAAAGCCTCAAAAGTGCATTATGTTGCCCAAAAGGAGCAATATTTGTAAAACTGTCCTCAGCTTGTTGTTGTATGTGGGCAGAGTAATACACATGGGAGATTCAAGAACCAGACAGAACTGTTGTATAAACAACTGTATTTTATATCTAAATATATATATATATATACATACAATTATTCAATTAATGTTATATCAATGAAGCCATAAATTCAGTACATGACCATGCCACGTTGTCACCTGATTGTCACCAATTTCTTTTGTTGCCGTGCTCTGTTTGATTCAATGGATCAAAAAATGTTTGATAAAAGGCAAGGCACTTGCGTGTCTATATAAATATATATATATATATATATATATAGAGAGAGAGAGAGAGAGAGAGAGGGGAAAAAGAGGGAGGGAGGGAGAGAGAGGGCAGGGTAGGGAGAGGGAAAAAAGAAGAGGGAGGGAGATGGAAAGGAAGGGAGAGAAAATTTGCACCACCTTTTTTGAGATTGAGACACTGATGACAATGTTAATTTCTGATATCATAAATGTGATTGTTACTAGTGCTACTATTTTAGGTTTATTTACTTACAAAACAAAGTATTTAATAATCATAGTTCAACATTTAGTGATGCATCTTTAAAATTGTGCTTGTTAACATTATCTAAAGTATTGTGAGTTATATATATATATATATATATATATATATATATTGGAATACATGTATTGTTGATTGTGTGTTCATTTGTGACCACAAAAGTAGTCATAAGTAGGGCACCGGTACCTATGTAACCGGTATGCACCAGACCGAATCACCATATGAATTTCGGTGCCTAATTTTGGTGCCACCGGTGCTGTGACAAGGACGTAAGAAGCATCAAGGGGTACATTAAAGGCACACATAGGTGCACGTTGTCTCACACTGTCTCTAAACATTTAATTTTAAGTGAAGTTTCACAAACTAATTTCGAGAGGAGCACATGATATGGTTGAGCACGACTGGTTACTCATCAGTAATCAGTATTAATCCAATCAGATTGATTCAAGCTCACAATAAATAAACCGATTTCCTCTACCGATCTATCTTCATTTCGGAAGAACACTAGCTCGAAGCTACTCAGCCTTCTTCTAGCGAAATCACCCAACCTTTCAAGGAAACCACTCAGCTATCAAAGCGAAAACATCCAGCCCTTCAAGCAAACCTACGCAGCTTTTCAAGCAAAACTACTCAGCTTTTCAAGCAATCTACCCAGCCTTGCAAACGAAACTACTCAGCCTCGCAAGCGAAACTACAACGCCATTTCAAGCATCGGAAATGAACACCAATAACAACAACACCGGCAAGTCTACCAGCGAGAGCTCCGCTCTCCCCGACACACCAGCAGCGGTACAACGCCACACAGCCCCGACAAGAGGAGAAGTAGAAGCTGAGGTCCCAGTGAGAGGCCGCAGGCCCATACGCACGGCTACTACTCAACGCCGCCAAACTTTACCCTCGCCAACTACATTCAGCCTCCACCTACCTTCACCCGCTTCCTCCTATGCCTCTGCCAGATCGTCATCCCACGTCTCCAATAAAATCACCATTCCAGAACTCAGAAAAACCCTCTCAGACACCGGAATTCCCATACCTTCACGCTGCAACAAAGCCGAACTCTTTTCCACCTGCTTGTATCCCCTCTTTTATTCCCCCTTCCTCCCTTCACCAAACACTCATTCACACTTCTAGCACAGATCCAGCCCAATACCGCACGGTCCCTACACAAATTTCTTCAGCACGCCCCCCATACACCCTATCCACCGCCACAGCCCCCACAGCGTTGTACCACACAACGCTCCAGCCCTGGAACCACCCCCAGTTTCAAATACAGAGATTTCGACGATTGGCCCCAGAAGCGGATCCTCATCCTACGCCCATCCCTCCATATTCAGAGATGATATTTCCATAAATCACCCCATGCACAACCTACACCAAACATCTATTTCCCTCATTTTACAAGCCGTAGCCCCCAGAACCCTACAATCATACCTCTCAGCATGGAATTCTTTCAAACATTTCCACACCCTGTACAACACACCTTTTCCCAATTTTTCCCTGCTCACCATTACATCCTTCATCACTCATCTACACACTTCCAAAAATATTCAAGCCAACTCCATTAAAAGCTATCTAAGTGGGATTAATTTCTTTCATAAATTAATTCACGGCTCCCCATCAGAAACTATTTCTAACTCCCAAACCGGCCTCCTTATCAAAGGTATCCAGAAAGCTCATCCCTCCTCTCCAGACTCCAGGCTACCCATCACTCAAAACATCCTTTCCAAATGCATCACTACTCTTCGCAAAGGCTACATATCCACCAATACAGACTGTACCCTAGATGCTATGTTTAATCTTTCCTTTTTCGGTTTCCTTAGATGCTCCGAAATCATTACAATATCCAAATTCAACCCAGGCATTCACCCCACCATCTCAGATCTTACTTTGTTAGAGGAGGAAACAATTTCCTTCCTCATCAAACAAAGCAAAACAGACCAATCACTCAAAGGACATTTCGTATACATATTTGATCTTCCCTCACCCACACGCCCTTTCCAAACACTTATGGCCTTTTTACTCTTTAGGAAATCTCAAAGCCCTAGTCCCTTCTCCTCCCTATTCGTAGATGACACTAACTGCCCAGTAACACGATTCTGGTTTCAGAAACACCTTAAAGCAGTCCTCCGCCTCTCAGGCTTCCCCCCAGACTCATACTCCAGTCACTCTTTTAGGATAGGAGCAGCCACCACAGCAGCACAAAAAGGGCTTTCGCATCAACAGATCCAGACTCTGGGCAGGTGGTCATCCGATGCCTTCAAGACGTACATACGTCTTAGCAAAAGGCACCTAAAGGAAGCCCAGATGACCCTCGCCAGCCACTGACCTCCAACTACCCAAGGGCGAGGGCATGACTCAGCTGCTTTCCCTTCTTCCTTCCAGCTGAGTAATACTCAGCCTTCTCCCCTTGACACAAATTAATTTAAATTCCAAGGCCCCTGGTCACCCCGCCCCCCCGGCCATTTCCGTAGGAGTTTTCACCGCCCCCTCTTTCTTCCCGACTCCTGCTGGACCCTGCCCCCCTAAGGCTCTGACTCCCACAGGAGTGTTACCCCGAGCTTCGATTCCCCCCCCCCCAAGCCTTAGCAATCTCATCATATATATATATATATATGCACGTTGGTGACCCCGACGTGATCAGAAAAGGAGATCAAGGATGGAAAGGAATTTCTGAATTCAACACAAAAGGGCCCGAAAAACTTAAAAGGTAAGCAGAAACCTTTTCAACAAAATTCTGCAATTGATTACTCTAAATGAAGTGTTGAATTGAGATTTCACCTTGAAATCCTGTAATTTTTTGGCATAGAGAGAGACCAAAAATAAATACTTTTAAGAATAAGTGTCTGTGTGACAAGGTCTGTGTGACCAGGTCTGTGTGACCCAAAAAGTCTGTGTGACTAAGAGAAGGCTGTGTGCCATATTGTCTGTTTGACAAAAAGTCTGTGTGACTAAGAGAAGGCTGTGTGCCATATTGTCTGTGTGACAAAAAGTATGTGTGACTAAGAGAAGGCTGTGTGCCATATTGTCTGTGTGACAAAAAGTCTGTGTGACTAAGAGAAGGCTGTGTGCCATAAAGTCTGTGTGACTTAAGTCTGTGTGACATAAAAAGAGGCTGTGTGCCAAGTGGAAAATTATTTTAAAATTGTGTACATTCTAGGAAAAATTGTTAGTATCTCAGAAATTAAAAGTCCTTGCAAGGTATAGGGATCGATTTGTGTGCAAAGATATAGAAAATAATATAAAAAATATATAGATAAAAAAAAAAATAATAATAATAAAAAAAATAATAATAATAAATAAAAATATAAAAATAAAAATAATAAATAAATAAATACAAATATATAATAATAACAATAATAAATAGATGAATAAATAATTATAAATTGGAGGGTGAATTTGATAGAGAATGTGAAGAATATGATTGTCCTACATTGGGACATCAGTGGGACAAAATGATTGAAATAGTGAAAACTCAGACTGAGCCAAAATATATGAAAACTCGCATGCAAGACTTGGAAGTGTGTAAACGTGAAATGATTGAACATTACGGCACAGATTGTATGGACAGAAAAGGGTGTCTGTTTCGGAAAGTATAGGTATAAAAGAAAAAAGAGCACAGGAGGCTGTTTTCAGACACAGAAAAGAGGAGGTAGGGCTGTTACACAAACGAGCGCACATGAAGCGAGGGAAACAGTTAGATGCAATTTTGAGGAGATGATCTAGGGTCGCATTAGCAGCATCTGTGTTGAAACCGAAGAAAAGGGAAGTAGAGAGCAAGTGTGCAGGAGCTAAACTGAGCAAAAAACAGGAAGCTGCTGAGGCAAAGGCTGAGACTGTGGTTCAGCCCACAGCCCCCACTGTGCGGAAACTATATTCAGATGTTCCGCCTCCATACCACCCAGCTCCTAGAACAGAGAAACAAATGGTGATACATGCCGTCACAGGAGGCATGTTAGATCTAGAAAGAACTGAGGAGCCACAAGATGGGGCTATGGGACAGGAGCAAACTACCAGGGTGTTAGAAAGAATGTTGAAAGAAAAAGAAGATAGCATAAGGATATTGGAAGAAATGGTTGAGGAAGGAGAAAGGAGCATAAGGAGAAGAGAGGAAGACGAGGGTAGTGAGAAATCAGATGGTAAAAGGGGAAGTGAAGGATCAGTGGATAGTGAAGAGGAAGTAAGTGTAAGGTGAAAAAAAGTACAAATTAAAGGACAAGTTACATTGACAGACATTGATGAGGAAGTTGAGAGAAGCTATAAGGGATAAATTCCCAACACCTGATACCATGTTTAAAAACATGAAATTCAAGCACAAAGCTGGTGAAAACAGGGCAGCTTACATAAATCGATGCTGTCAAGAATGGGAAGAAGTATGTGATGAAAACCCAATGTCTAACCCTGTCACTAATAGAATTTTCAGGGCGGCAGTGTTGCAAGGAGCTCCAGCTGGGGTGACCCAGGGCATGGAACAATCACCTGAGGTATCAGGAAGTGACGATACCAAGTGGAAAAGGTATGCAGTGCACTTCATAGACAAAACAGTAGCGAGGGCCTATTAGCCTCACCACTTCCTGAAACAGACAACCCAATTACACTGGTCACTGATGGTAGCTGCCATAGGGCAGATGATGGAACTCTAAAAGCAGGTTTTGCTGTGGTTCAATTACAAAATGATCAATATGTCACAATACAAGCTGAACCCCTAATTGGCAAGCAATCTGCACAAAAAGCAGAACTATTGGCCCTAATCAATGCATTGAGACATTCAGAAGGGGAAGTTGCTAACATCTACTCTGATTCTGCATATGCAGTGTCCGCAGCCCATGTGGAACTGCCTGTGTGGATCAGATGTGGATTTACAACTTCATCTGGCAGGCCTATTACTCATGAGAAAGAAGCAAGAGAGCTCTCTGAAGCCATAATGTTACCAAGCAAAGTGGCTATCATTAAGTGCACTGGTCATTCTGAAGCAACTGACCTAATATCGAGAGGGAATGAAGCAGCAGACTTGGCGGCAAAACGTGCCTCAGGCTACCTACAAGGTCAGTTGGTGGTAACTTCTCAGCCAGACGTGACATCCCTCTTGCCAGAATTCTCAAGAGAATTCTTGTCTGAGCAACAGGACAAGGCTGCTCCGGAAGAGAAGTCGGTGTGGAAAAACAAAGGGGCAATAAGACATGCTGATGGCCTTTGGACAGCACCTGATGGTAGAGCTTTGCTCCCTGCGTCTATAGCCCCAAGTGTGTTGAAAGAAGCCCATACACCTGCACACTGCAGTGACAAACAGATGTCACGAGCGTTGCAGTCGTGGTGGCATCCTTTCATGCCACACCTAATCTCTGGATACATAACGTCGTGCAGCGTATGCCAGGAACACAATATTAAACCAGCTATGAAACCGTCTCAGGGGTCATTCCCACTGGCAAATGGCCCTGGAGATGAAGTTGTCATTGATTTTACTGACATGATTGACAGAGTGCAAGGGAAAAAATACCTGTTGGTCATGATTGATGCATATACTGGCTGGCCTGAAGCTTTCCCAGTTGCCAAAGAGGATAGCACTGCTGTCATTAAATGCTTGATAAACCATTATATCCCACACCATGGTTTTCCCAGAAGAGTCAGGTCTGACAATGGTTCACATTTCAAGAATGAACATCTAGCTCAAGTGGAAAAGGCATTAGGTTTGGTGCATCACTTTGATGCAGTCTGTCACCCTCAATCACAAGGGAAGGTTGAACGATTGAACCTAACTTTGAAAAACAAATTGGCTAAAATCTGTGCACAGACTAAATTGACCTGGTTGGCTGCCCTTCCACTAGCCTTGATGTCAGTACGGAGCTGTGTGAGCAGGGTAACAGGGTACACACCTTTTGAGTTATTAACTGGTCGACAATTTCCAGGCCCACAGGCCCCACTACAACTGGAACCAGTGCAACCACTGTCACACAAGGTATACTATGACAAACTGGTTGCCTTGATCACATCCTTTGACAAAGTTTTACCCTCAGATTATAGGGGACACGAATATCCTGAGCAGTCACCAAACCGAACCTGGGATTGGGTGCGCTTGAGAATCTACAGGTGTAAATGGAAAGAACCTCGCTGGTCTGCCCCATTTAAGGTAATTGCACGCACTTCTCACTGTGTTCGTCTTGCAGGAAAAGGTGACACTTGGTACCATTTGAGCCAGTGTTGTCCGGCGGACCCGCCGTCCAGATCAGTGGACGACACCAGAGTGGACCTTGCTTCGCAGGTCCAAGAGAGGGAGGATACCACAGAAGGTGGGAAAAGAGGTGACGCACAAACACATACACATACAGGACAAGACCAAGAAGAAAATTTTCCAAAGAGTAGTCTGCAAGCTTTGCAAGTAGTCTACAAGACTGGGAATTTATTCAAAAAGTGAAGCCGTAGCTCATTGTGTCAGTGCAGACTGTGCATTTGGAGCAGGTATAGCGAAAAAATTCAGAGAAAGATACGGGGTAGACAAAGTAAGAGTTCAGGAAAAAACAAAAGGTGATTGTGCTGTAACTCACGAGGCAGACAGAATAGTTTTCCACCTAATCACAAAAACGTTTGCCAGAGACCTACCCACATATGAGGACTTTGAGAACAGTTTAATCTGCATGAGAACGTGGTGCAACAGATTAGACATCACCAGATTATCCATACCCTGGCTGGGGTGTGGCTTGGATAAGTTGGAATTCTACAGAGTTCTTGACATTATTAAGAAGACATTTAGAGGCCAGAATATAACAATTTCCATCTATACTCTTGATTAAGCTGATTTTACTGATACTGCGCTTATAATCATTGTTGCTTTGATATTGATCATATTTTATTAGTGTGATAACGTTGTTGTAGTAAGAGGAAATAGAATGAGGGTCAAGCTATGGGAAAATTGGAAACTCCTGGGGGTAATAGGGATAGTAGCACTGATAATAGTGGGAACAATTCTGGGAATAGAAAAAGGTCAAAGCAGAAATGAAACCTCAGTTATAACACCAGCTAGAGTGAAAAGATCAACAAGAACTGAGGATAGATGCACTAATCATTACAGAGGGGTGACCTTAGAATACGAAGTAGGGAAAACAACATCATTTACATTTGATTTATGTCAAGTAATTAACAGTGAGGGACAAAACAGCTCATGGCGAGGATATGACGTTTATGTTTGTTTCGACCAGGGGATAAATTCAAAATGTAACCAATGGGGAAGAACCCAATAATACCGCCCCAGATGGATCAGTGACAAGGGCCTGAGAGGGATTGAAAACCCTCTTCAAAAACAATGGCAGAACACTCTGGTATACATAACCCACTTGATGATTGGCTGACCAGTGTGTTTGGCAAATATAAAACCATGTTCACATCCATCCTAATCTCTATCGCCACTTTTGTAGCTATAATAGTGACCTGTTGATGCTGTTGCATCCCTTGCATCAGGACATTGTGTAACAGGGTGATAGTAACTGCAATTGAAAAGAAGGATGGAACCCCACCCCCTTACACAATGCCTCTGTTGATATCATCTGAAGATGATGATGATGATGAGGAGGAGGAGGAGTGTTAATCATAAATGTTGTTTCTCTCCATTAATTGTGCTTTTTTGCAGATGCTGATTCATTATGTATTGTGTTTCATATACTGTGTGTTAAAATACATATTTTAGTTTGAAATGTTTAGCTTTGATATTTTCAGTGTGATTGACTCAGCTGACATGTTGTGGTCGCCCGAATGCCAATTAGGGGACCGACTGGGTGCCTTTCCCCACAGGGGTTTTCGGCCTAGTCCTGTCTGAGCACACTGGTTTATAGGGCATTTATAGGGATTTTTACTTCTGAATTTTATATGTGTATAATGTAGACTAGGGTGCAATGTTGATGTACAATAACAGTCTGGTATGATGTGTCAGATGAACATGTGGTGGCTGCCCATACATCAACTAGGGGGCCACCTGGGTGTCTTTCCTAATTGAGGTTTTCGACCCAGGCTCATCTGGACATATTGGACTAAAAAAAATATTGTTGTTTTTTATATAATACATATACATAATTGTGATAGTCTAAAGATTTATTGAACATTATAAGGTGTGGCCTTTTTCAGAGGCCAAGAGAGGGATTGTGGTGTTTTTTTAGTTTTTCAGTTGAAATAGAACTTTTATATGTTTAAGACTTTAACAATTAATTTACAAAGTGCTGATTTTTGTGAAACTGTCTTATGTGTGCAATTATAGAGAAGTGCTGCAGCTGCTGAGAACAACATGTCCTGTTATCTGGTATGGGTTCATGGAATGTGCAGAGAGTTTAGAAGGTTAGCGGTCAGGAGCTGTGTGTACCACTCTGAAGAAACATCTGTCTTGAAGGGTCAGGTCAACTGTTAAGAAAGAATGCGGAAGTCAAAGAAAGAGCAAGGAGTCAGACAGAAGAGGCAGTCTGCCCAGCAGCAGTGATGTAAGATGGAGTCAGATAGGAAATACCAGCTGGAACATATAAAAAGGATGTTCAAGATCAGATAGGGAGAGTTTTTTTGGAGCAGTAACTCTCCAGCGCTGTGTATGTTATTCTTGGTTTCTCTTTTTGCCTGTTTGAATAAAACTTTGATACTTTTCAAGACCATCTCCTGACTGATTTTTGAACATGCAGAGGACCAGTGTTTGAGTCCAACAACGTATATAAATATATATGTATATATAGCGCTGTCACTCACCGCTCCATCTCCTTACGGAGTGTTCCTCGAGTACCCGACTCCCGCAGGAGTCTCGCCCCGTCACCCTCCAACAGGAGTCTTCACCGTCCAAATCCCCTTTCCCAGACTCCTGTTGGGGTCGGCCACCTAGCTCTGTTCACCGGGCTATGACCCCCAGGGGTCATGTCACCGCCCCCTCCAGGCCACTGAAACTCATTATATATATATATATATATCTATGGACTGACGTACATAGATATATATTTATATAGGGCGCTGTCACTCCCCGCTCTATCTCCAGTAGGAGTGCCACTCACCCTCCAGCTGGAATCTCCACCGTCCAAATCCCACTTCACGATTCTTGCTGGAGACGGCAAAAAATAATAACTGCTACCCTACTCCCGCAAGAGGTTAAACCTCAATTCGACTCTCAGAAGTCTCTTAATCGCCCCCTCCAGGCCTTAGATCACCCCATTATATATATATATATATATATATATACACTCATATATACATATATATTTATATATAGCGCTGTCACTTCCCAGCTCTATCTCCGTCAGGAGTGTTCCTCAAGCATTTTTGACTCTCAACGAGTCAACCAGCCCCCCCCCCCCCCCTCTTGGCCCCCTCCACCACCCCACCCCTCCCCTGCTCGGGCTCCCGCAGAAGTCCGTTTCACCCTTTGCTCCCGCAGGAGCTCTCTTTACTTCTTCCTTTCCTGAAACCATTATATCCAGCAGCCGGATATAAATTAAACTTCCTTGCTTTTGGGGGGAGGTTCTTCGAAATACACGGCTGCCGTCCCGAGCTAAATAGCATTTTGGGGAGCTCTCGAGACCTACCTGATCTCGAACCCCTTTATATGCTTACTTGACTGGGCGGGAGCCTTGAGCTCAATTATCTTCGAGCTCAGGGTTCTCTCCCGGGACAGCATGTCAAACCTGCTATTCACGCAAAAGCATATCTAAGTGGGAACTCTTGAAGTGAAGTTTCACAAACTAATTTCGAGAGGAGCACGTGATATGATTGAGCACGACTGGTTACTCATCAGTAATCAGTATTAATCCAATCAGATTGATTCAAGCTCACAATAAATAAACCGATTTCCTCTACCGATCTATCTTCATTTCGGAAGAATCCCCCCTTCCACCCCATCTCCTCCTTTTCCTCCCTTTTCTAAGGGGAGCTCTCGAGACCTACCTGATCTCGAACCCCTTTATATGCTTACTTGACTGGGCGGGAGCCTTGAGCTCAATTATCTTCGAGCTCAGGGTTCTCTCCCGGGACAGCATGCCAAACCTGCTATTCACGCTAAAGCATATCTAAGTGGGAACTCTTGAAACAACTTTGTGGAATACGGACACCGTCGTCAATGTTAAGCATTTGTTCTTGTTCTTAGCGACGTATAGAAGGCAGCGCGCGCAGTACAGCGCATCCGGTGAGCGACCCCCTTCATCAACACGCATGATCGCATTCATCAAATTTGCTTAAACTAAGCATTCTAAAGTATGTCTATGTTTTACAAGCAAAGATTCTGACACACCAATGTGAAACAGATGCTTTACAAAAGTTGTGTGTAAGGGGGGAAACTCGTCAAACTTAATGAAACATTTGAGGGCGCATGGAATCAACTTAAAGGCAGAGGAATGCAGTCTTTGGTCTTTGACAGCTTGCGACATCATCTGGCACATTCACTTAGTATGTTTACATGGACACCAATACTCCAATTTTAATATGATTAAGACAATAATATGATTAAGAGTCTACCATGTAAACAGGTAATTTTTGATTACCTTAAAGGACCACAGACACCCGCATCGAATAATGCAGAGGTTTTTTCTTTCCATTCGGCGTGCGGTATCAAATTCCATTAAACTCTTCCACCAGTCTCCAGTCTAATACTCGCATCAAATACATCAGTTTGTCACGGGGGCATGAATGAAATGTTTCTGAATGAAAGTGAAACTGCCGAACTGCAGTTGAAGTCGAAAAATTAAAAATGAAACACCCGAAATTACATAAAACTCCAGAGGAAACGTGGATAGCCTGGTGACGTAACAACGTTAATGGATCTATGTGCTATAACATGTAAAACGGGATCATGAAAGGAACTTTATAAAACAACTCATGTAAACACCTTACTCATATTATTGTCTTATTCAGATTAAGGCAAATCATTAGATTACTGATGTCCATGTTAATGTAGTCACAAGCCCCAACCCTAAAAAAAAAAGGTGTGCACTGATTTTGATGACAGCCTTTCCACAAGTTAGTGGTAAGCTAATGTAATGTTAATTGCATAAGGCAAATCTTGCATTCATGCTTACAAACAAATGATCCAAATCATATATTAATGCAATTCAAATATATAAAACATGAATTGATGTATACTTTAAACTTTAATTATATTGTTCAATTAAAATAATAAAAATATTTTTTTTGTCAAATAAAATTGTCATTAACCATAATTTTTTGGCTCAAAAGTATCGGTTCAGGCACTGTTTTGGCACCAGTACCGTTTTAAAAGTATCAATTTAGCACCGTTATCGAAATAACCCCAAACGATACCCAACCCTAATCATAAGTTTTTTTGTTTTTTTTTTATTGAAATTTTGACAATCTAAAAACTGAACAAACAAAATTACTATTTATGTGTTGTTTGTTGGGATATGACAATTTTTGGTTGAGAACTATTTGGTTGAGAAATCTCAAATTTTGTGGATTCAAACATTTTTATGAGAAAATCCACTTAAAAGTTGTCCCAAGTTCTTAGCAATACTAATCATGTTTTGACATATTTACAGTAGAAAATATTTCTGTAAGATGATTCATATTAAGGAAGAATATTAGTCATTTCGACCCATACAATGCATTTTGGTTACTGCCACAAATACACCTGTTTGTGGTCCAGGGTCACATTTTATTAAATACATTTACTAACATTATTTCAAAGTGTTACCAATGTTTATTTCTTTCAGTGATTGATTACTGTCGACATCATGGCTACCTGTGAAGCATCCATGTCTGTTCATTCACAAAAATTAAAAAGTAAGTTGTAGTCTTGGTTTATAAGATTTCTTTATTTTGAGACATTGCTCCATTGTTCTAGTTTCTCACTTTTTATACTATTGTCAAAAAAAACTTATATATCTTTCATAATTAACTTCTTTTTTCCTATTACTTCAATAATTTATAAAAATCACTTATTTTCATTTATATACACAGTGTGGAGAAGGCTATGTCCGGCGAGGTGCCCATAGAGCGAGAGAGACTGTGGGAAGCAACCTCAGTCTGCCAGGTGCTCATATCTCGTGGTTTGGCTGGCTGCGATGGAAAGGACTTCCAAAGTACTTCTTGGACTCAATGAAAGGAAGAGTAGCACCGGATGTCCTTGTCCTTCACTGTGGAGGCAATGACATTTGGGTGATCAGCAGTGTCCTGGTGGTGAATTCAATGAAAGCGGACTTGCTCCAGCACCCTGAAATTTAAATAATTTTGTCATCTGTGATGCAGAGGTGCCAGTGGAAGGTTGGTGCTAATACAGGGCAAGGCCTGGAAGTTTATTTTCAGTGTTATGGCTACATTTGTTCATAGCCTAAATGGTGCCATGATTGTGTACCCTTACATTAGACATGACAGTAATGGACCTGATTCTATTGTCCACCCTCTCCTCAATGGGCATCACTGGAACCCCACTCTGCTGGTTGGAGTCTTATCTCACTTGCAGATCATTCAGGGTTGCCTGGAGAGGAGAGCGGAGGTCATGAGCTGGTCACTGGCCTGGGGCGTGGAGCTGAGGCAGACCTGGAGCGTGGAGCAAAGGAGGGACTGGAGCTGAGCCTTGAGGCGTGCAGATGAGATGGGCCTGGGTCATGCAGCTGAGATGGGCCTTAAGCATGGAGCTAAGATGGGCCTTAAGCATGGAGCTGAGATGGGCCTTAGGCATGGAGCTGAGGTGGCCCTGAGTCATGGAGCTGAGGTGGACTAGGAGCATGGAGCTGAGGTGGGCCTTGAGGTGAGCAGGGCCATGAGCGTGGAGCTGAGAAGGTTGTGGAATTGTGAAAAGGTTGAATAAAATATTGGAAATATGTTAAATATAAGATTATGCAGGTAAAGTGTGTAAATCTACTTTGACACAGGACTAGATTATATAGAAGATCAACTGGAGATCAGCATAGAAAACGATGCCCCCTGCTACAGAAGCCCTTCAGATGAAGAGGACTTCTTCACATCCATGAAGTCTGAGCACTCTGAGACAGGAGACCTGGAGAGGTACCTTTCATGTTCATCAGCTGGAGGTATGGATCTCAAACAAACCTTTCAACAAGTCAAGTCTTTGTCTCTAACATTAAACATAGCCATCCCAGCATCTGCAGCCTGTGAGAGGGACTTTTTAGTCATGCGGGACAACAGTAAAATTTTGTAAAACTGATAGTTCAAGAAATCATATATGACTAAATAAACATTCATGTGAAGCACAAACACATAAATTCATACACAAACATAGTAATAAACACACTCTGCACACACACCTTTTCTTTTGTTCTCTGTTATCCTGTTTAAATGCAGATGCTGACAAGTTTGTGTTGAGAATGTGAAAATAGAGTTAACTGAAAAAACATCTGGGTCTGTTTGAGATTTTATTGCAAATGACAGATTATGTGATGTAATTGTAATTGTTGATTTAAAAAAAGCACCTAAATGGTTTTGCATTTTGTGAATTTTTTTCAGTTGATTGAAGATTTCTTAAAAATTGTGTAAATATCTCATCTCGTTCTCGTGAACCCAATCTCTCCCAAGCGTCTCGTCACACCCCTACTAAATGACGTGTTTAATGGGAACTTTTTTCCTTCTGTTCTTCCTGGGCAAGTGCATAATGAGTAAGTACAGTGGCACACTGCAGCTCGGTCAGTCCAGTCACACAATGACAGCTGTGGTGGCTGGGTTTGGTGCCAAGAACATGCTCCAACCTTCCCAGCCCTGTGCAATTTGGCAATGAAGATACCTGGGAATTACATCCACTTCTGTACTGGCAGAAAGAGTCTTTTTCAAAGGCAGGAGAGTTTAAGCAAAAAAAGAAAAAAGGAACAGACTAAAGGGGAAGACATTAAATCTGCTATTGATCTTAAAGCTAAATCTTGTGCATGAGGGAAAATGTTAATGTAGGATGCTTTTGTCCTATTATGTTGTATTAAGTATTATTTACATGTCCGGTATTTTCATGTTAACATCATGGAACATTAATTAAGCTACACGTTTTCACTTTTATAGTAGTTGTTAAAGAAACAATCTGTTTGATTGGTTTTATTATTTTATTTTTGTGTTTGAAACACTATTTTCACATTTTTTGTTTAATTTTATCCTCTTTTTGGTTTTGCTGTTGTTGCCTTAGTTTAGCTATATTGAAGCAATGATTTGAAATACAATACTTTTTTAGATGCCAGACATATTTGTCAGGACTCAAGGGCTGATCAGCTTGGTTCCAATTTTTTTTTTTTTTGCTGTGTTAGCCATATGTTCCTTCATTTGTGGTCCTGATTTTTCTTCCCACCCCCTTGTTCTCTTCCATTTAGTTGATTTGTCTCACCTGTCTTTGCTCATTTCCTCCTCATTAGCTCCCCTTCTTAAGCCGCGGTCACACTAGAGTTTGAGCATACAAACTTTTGTCGTACGGTGCTGCGAAAAGGGGTGGGATTAAACAAGATAATTAGACATTTTAAAAAAGCAAGCGATTGGTTCATATTTTACATTTCTGTCCAGAGAGGTCATGTTGTGATCTTCAATTGGTCTCATGCAGTCACGTGATTAGATTTCGCAGGTCAGAGTTCACCAAGCTTGAACTTTGCAACGCAGCGAACTGCGAAACTTGTCGCACGAGCTTGCATTTCTGGTCTGCCGCATTCGCGTGCGTATGAATGGAAGTCTATGGGGAGAAAAGTCTAGTGTGACCGCAGCTTTAGAGCTTGAAAAATTCTGTTGTACCCAGCTGCGAAAAGGGGTGGGATTGAACAAGATGATTAAAAAAAGCAAGCAATTGCTTCATATTTTAATTTCTGTACAGAGAGGTCACGTTTGATCTTCTATTGGTTTCATGCAATCACGTGATGCGATTTTTGAAGGTCAGAGTTCAGCAAGCTTGAACTATCGAAAGCAGCAGCATGCGAAATCAAAGTCCCTTTAAGGCAAGTCATTTCACTCGGCAGCCATCTTTGAAACGCCTCTCGGGCAGCATGCTTGGGCATTCTGTCTGAATGGGGAAACTGTTTGCCAAGCTTACGATTACATTGCATATTTGGAACCACCAATAAACTTAAACAACAACTGTCTCATAAGTTTCGTTTCTAAACGTCTGAATCAAACAAAATTGGCATATTTTCAGGTATACGAGTGACATGTCTTGTGTATTCTATAGTCTTTGGCGAAACTTGTCGCACAAGCTTATATTTCCAGTCTGCGGCATTCCCTTGCATATGAATGGAAGCCTATGGGGTGAAAAGTGCAGTGTGACTGCGGCTTTATTTCTTGTTTGTGCTGTTCTGGGGCAGATTGTTGTTGTTTGCTTCTGATCCGGCAACATCCAGTTATAGGGATCTGATTGTTTTCTAGTTTAACTTTTTTACTGTTTGACTCCAGGACTTTCTAGCTACCCAGGACTCCAGGACTTTCTTTTTTCACTCAAGGACTGAGCTGTCTGATTTTTGCCTTTCCTAACAAATTACTTGTTTTCACCTGCTTTTGTGTTTTTCTCTGTTTGCTGGTTCTGACAATATTAGGTGTATTTGCACAAAGTATCTGTATCAGATCGGTATAACAGATACAAGCCTGAATTTTACTAAGTATCAGATCAGAAATAAAATCAGTGGTATTGACCATCACTAGAAAAAATAACTAATGATTTAAAATATTTGGATGGCGATATATTGAACAATAATGATTTAAATAAGACAATACACATGGCAATACTAATTGGAAGGGGAGTATTAAACACAACTGATGGGAAGGGTCTTAAGTTTACTTCATGTGGAACATCAATGTCTTTTTAAGTGAAGCGTGCAGACATTTGGCATTCACACCGGCAGCATCTGCAGCACGCACACAAATGTAGTTATAATAATATTTATACATAATCAAACTACTGTGCAACATAAGCAAATTTGATACAAAAAAATTGTTTAAAATTTTGTTTTGTAGTTCAGGCCCTAGTAAATATTTGTTGCATTGTTTAAGTTCATTTGATTGACTATATAAAAATCAGTGGATATTATCTATGTATTTATTAGGTAAAATTGCTTCTTGAGTTTTTGTTCATTATCAATGCATTGTCACTTTAATTAAAGGGGTGGTCCACTACGATATCATATTTTAAACTTTAGTTGATGTGTAATGTTGCTGTGTGAACATAAACAACATCTCTGAATGTAAGATGCTCAAAGTTTAATGCAAAGGGAGACATTGGCTTTTACAGAGTTAGCTTAGCAAAGCCTACAGTGAACGAATTTGGGGACTACAAAAAAATACATCCGGGCTAGTGAGATCACAAACGTTCCAGGTTACGCGCATTCACTGCGCATACACCTCGCGCAGCAAAGGGGCGTGGCCACAGACGCGTTAGTAAAGAAAGGAAAATGCCATCCAAACGCTGCTAATTCCATGGATCTTTTTCACTATTTGGCCTTCCAAGGGACGTGACACAAAGAGAGAAATGGTTAAAACTATTCGGCTTAGTCCCTTTATTAATCTGGGGTCGCCACAGCGGAATGAACCGCCTGTTCCAGAATATTATAAAAAAATATATAGCTCTCTGTGCAAACCATTTTACAAAGGACAGCTTCCACAATTGGTCACAGTTAAGTGCTGGATTCAGCCAAAAACATCTCCTCAAAGAAGAAGCAGTAACTATGATAAAAGAAGAAGCTGTGGATTGTGAGTCACAACCTGTAAGTAGTTCTTTTTGTTAAAATTGATATCTTACATGCATAGTTTCAAGCGTTCATTGTAGGCTTTGTTGTAGTAAGGACGTAAACAAGGATATAAACAACGAGAAACGCAGTTTGTCACTAGCAATTATTATTATTAGCAATTTAGCTCAAGCCTGCCAACATTTGTGCCCGAATTTCCCGAGAACGGGGTGTGTGGAGAGTTTGGTTTGGTGTGGTGGTCTCTGAGTAACAAAGTTGAGAACCGGGGGGTGGATGGGCTGCGGGTGTATGTGAGGTTAAATACTGTACCATGTTTTCGGCCGGCGGCGATCAGATGCTATACCAAAATTGATGACCTGGCGTGGGGATGAAATTACAGAAGTTTTCCGGGAGAAATAACAAGACAGGAGGGTGGCAGGAGATGGGTGTGAAATACGAGAGACTCTCGGGAAAAACGGGAGTTTGGCGGGTATGATTTAGCTACAAACATATGTATCCGTTTTACCCCTGTAAACATCCACAATCTTCACCAGCGACCGCAATGTATCTGTATGCGTCAGCATTCCCAGAGTTTTACATTTGAAATAAGGGAGTATATTATGTACAGACATCCCAAGTCTCCCTGAGGCGCCGCCACCGCCCCCTCCCCTACTTGTTTTACTAGATGTAAAACAAAAAAAAGGGATGTACAACCTGCGGTCAAGCCAGCAGCACTTCAGAAAAACAGTCAAGACGGCAGCAATGCATTGTTGAGCACGCGTACTATTACGGTCATTTCGTGAACCGTTTTACGAATAAAGAAAATACCACATCATATCATTTATTCCTTTTTCTGCAACGTATGTTTCATTATTTATTTATTTACAAAAGTGCGTTGTTATCAGAATGTTTGTCCGTGCTTTCATTATATTTTCATTTATTTATTCAGCATAAACATACTCTTTATAAATACCTAAAGTGCGTTTTAATTTGTCCTAGCCTTACTAAAGTACAATGTCATTACGATTGCATTTTTATGACGTGGTTAAACCTCAGAAAGTGAACGAAAAACCAAAGTAGACCGTTTTACCTGCTATCTATTAGAAAGTAAAGGAGACTATACAGCCATCTTATAATGTATCATTTCCTATATACACTAATATGAGATGCTGAAATGAAATGTTGATGGCTTGACCACATTCCTCCTCTTACCAACGAACAAAAAAAACCCCATACCATTTAGAAACATCTTGCAAGAGTCGCGTTTGCATGGTTTCAGCTGTGTCCTCTTCATTTTCTGTGTCTGACTTAGGCTCAAACTGATACGGCTTCACTGACATTATTTGCAGTCTGACAGACAGCATGCAGGAGAGGCATGACGTTTCCTGGTGACGTGAAGCCGATCCGCCAATCACAACACATTAGGTTAGCTGACTAATCAGAGCCCTTTGAGGGCGGGCCTTATAGGAGGAACCAGGAAATATAATGGTCGTTTCCATGTTAGCTCAGTAGCTGTATAAAATGAAGGTAAGATATGTGAACAAATAACTTGACTTTTTACAAATTAATCACAAACACACATTATTTTTCACCCCATAAACACAATCAAACCTTAAAAAAAACACTGTGGACCACCCCTTTAAACGTAATCAGCGCTGCAAAAATAGACCCTTTGCTGAAATGATTACTTGAGTACCTGTGTCAGTAATTTTAATGGAATATGTCGTGTTGGTGAATAAAGGAACTAACAAATGTTAGCTGAGTTTACTTAAGTAATTTGTGTGGAACCTGTTGACAAACTAAAGTTAATTCAACCTAACTAGTAAAAATGTAGCTTAGTGAAATAATTTTGTTTTGTTTAATTAAGCTTAAAATAAATGATTTGTTGTCAAATAATTTGTTTACTTTCAATAGACAAAAATATAATATGCAACTTCTAAACTAATTTAGTTAGTCCATATAACATAACAGATTTTAGTTAGTTCAACTCAAATGTCTCTTGTTGAGCAAAAATAATTGATAATAGTTGGCTTGATTAAAAATTTTTTATTTCAACCTAAAATAAGTAAATTAATTTAATTAGCCTTGAAATGTTTTTCAACTTTAATAATAAAATTTAAGTAAATTAAGTAAACTCAAGGTTTAATTTTTTGAGCGAAGATTGATTGTTCAATAAAGAAAATTTTAAAAATGCTGACCGTTATGTGATTTATGAGTGTGACACAAAGAAGTGCATGGATTTATGCAGGTATTTTAGTTCTGCCGGACATGATGTTCTGCTGGGTGTGTCGTGACTTTCCCTTGATTTCTGACACGACAAGTGAAACCAGTAACTTTAGGAAAGACCCCATCAGAACCCATGAAAAATCACAGCATCACAAAATATGCATTGGTGCACAGTCTGCAGCATCATTCCCAGAACAAACACCAATTGCAAAAAATATACAAAAAATAAACAAGCAAGATAAGCAAGAAGTCCTGAAAAAACTGTTCAGAACAGCATACTATGTTGCTAAAAGTAAACTACCATTGGCAAAATTTTGCAGTATTGTCCAAATGTATGTACTTTATGTACCAGTAATGTAAAAAATCTGAAGGTATTGACTCACTCATTCTGAAAATGCCATAAAATTAGGCCATTTTGGTAAAACATATTTAAATTTATATCAGAAGCATATAAGATTGAACTGTCACCTCAGAAATAGAAGACAAATATGTATTCTATTTTAGGCAATATCTTTGTGCATGACATTAGCTAAGAAAATAATTCTACAAAAATGGAAGTCCGATTACGCTTTTCCTCTAAATTGTTAATCTTTTGCCAACAAAATGGATGAAATGGATCTGCTGCAATCAGTGCCTACAGCAGTGTTATTTGCATAATACTGATCTGAAATAAACTGAAATGAACTTCAACAGTGACATTTATACAAAAATGTTGTATACATTTAATTTACTAGAATTTATTTTACTACTTAATTTACTAGAACTACACCAGCATTCTACTAGAACTACACCAGCATTCTACACTACTCTCCTGCCTGGCCATGGCCATTTGTGGGACTCAGGTGGCGGCTCTGGCCCCTAGTGGGACTCAGGTGGTGGCTGTGGCCATTCGTGGGACTCGGGAGGATCTTGCGGCCGCCATTAGGGGGATTCAGGAGGATCTGGCATTCGCAATTTGGGGATTTTGGAGGAATCCGGCGCCCATCATTCTTGGGATTCGGGAGGATCTGGCACCTGCCATTTGGGGAATTCGGGAAGCTCAGGCGGCAGCCGATCGGGTAACACAGGTGGTAGCGGCCGATCGGGTAGTAATGATAGATCCCCTTCAGAGGGAACTATGATGTGTGTATATAGACACTTTGGGAGTTTGCTAGACGACCAATCACTCTGAAGAGTAAGAAAATGGGCCAATGAATGCCTATGAGCTCCACAGGTGCTGGTGATTAATCATTTTCAGAGTATATAACCAGCTCGTGCTGAGAGCGCTTTAGACTTTTGCTTCAGACAGCCTCACTGAGCACTGAAGAGAAGAGAAGTTCCAGAGAGATCGGCATTTCTGAATCCAGCATGTATGAAGACGCAAACAATGGTGGTCAAGTTGGGCATTCTCTCATCTACTGGGCATTTCATTAGATTTTTAAGGATGTTGTTCCGACCATGTGTTTCTGGGTGCGGTGGTTTCCTCTCCCCAGGTGATGGGCACGATCACTGCATCACATGTCTGGGGGTCCAGCATGTAGATGCGGTGCTCGCGGGCAGCCCATATGTTCATATTGTAACCAAGTCTCCCCATTGGGTAGCGGGTGGCGTCCACAGCGTACTTCCCCTTTGGGACTGGCACGCTTTTCCAATGTACTGTCATATTTCTAAAAATCACTAGACTACAGTTAGCTAAGTAAAAGGATAATTATGACTCCTGAAATGAATCATTCCCATATTCTGGCCTGGGGACATTGAAAGGTTGCACTTTCGCTGACATTGTGCGCTCACGCTATGCTTGGCAAACTTCACACCAAGAGCGCAACAGGCTTAGCTGCTGTGGCGTTTTTCATACACTCTCCCAAAGTGTCTGTAGACACACGTCATAGTTCCCTTCTTCGGGGAAAGTCCTGGTTAACCCACGCCCTCATAACCCATGTTCCCCGAAGAAGGGAACGGAGACTTGTCACAGCAGCTGGGTCTCCAGCTGAGAGCTGAACATTCATCTTCTTCAGCAGGTGAAAGTCTAAAGCACTCTCAGCACGCACTGGTTATGTACTCTGATAATGATTAATCACCAGCATCTGCAAAGCTGCACTCTGCCAACTCATAGGCATTCATTGGCATGTTTTCTTACTGTTCAGAGTGATTGGTTGTCAAGCAAACTTCCAAAGTGTCTGTAGACACATGTCTTTGTTCCCTTCTTCGGGGAACATGAGTTACGCTTGTAACCAGGACGTTCATGGCTCCTTGCATATGAGCCATAGAGCTGTTCAGTGTTTTAGAAAATTTTAATCAATATATTGTTTTCTGTAAGCAAACAAGATGATTTTCACATAATTTTGAAGCAAAAACTATAGGCTACACGATCCAGTTCTCATAAAACTTGTTAACAATTATTCTGTGTGTTTTTCATGGAGTTTTTTTCAGATGTGGTTGAATTAGCCATGTCATCAAAATTTTCAAAATACTCAGTGGCCTTTTATAAGATGAAGATCTCAGAGCACCGCAGTTTATTTCAGACATTGTTTCCATCTGCAAGACTTTGACCCAAACATCACTACCTAGAGCATTATCCCAAGCTTATAAGGACTTTTTGACCATTAATAGATGTTTGGACCATGCACTTTGAGGGGAAACACAAAGTCTTCAAAAAGATTTTTTGCACAACAGAAAAATTTTAAAATGTTTGTCTGACACTGGCAGTAAGTCACCAAAGAATAATGGGTTTCCACTTGGCTTCCCCATCTTTTTTTAAACCACCAGTGGAAATTCAAAAACCGAAAGTTGTTGTTGTTTCATCCTTTCTCAACAATGTGCAGCAATGCCTCTTTTGGATGAATGGTCAGCAAAACACTGTTCTGGTAGGATCCTCAGTCTGTGTGTATGGGATTAGGTATGTGCCAGACATGATTGTTTCAGTGGGTTCATGTTCTGGTCTCCCGGATTTCAGACAGATCACCAAAATTGTGGTTGTTAACACTCATGTTGTCTTGTTTGTCTGCAGACCAATCACCTCATGGTGTGATGAGCACTTAAGGTCCTATGAGTTTTGTGGCTGCCATTTAAGTCTCCAGTGAGTAACCAAACTTTCTGATTTAAATTATTTGTTTCCTTTCTCAGCTTATCATGTCAGAGGAAAACTTTTTGTCACGTTAAAACAGCATATTTTATGCTGAATAATTGAGAACGTGAAAGTAAACCTAACTTGTCATATGTTTTCATTTACAGAGCTAATTAACATAGACAGAAGACTAGTAGCTCAAGTTGTCATTAATGATGGAGTCATAAACTGACTTTCACAGAAAAGCCTGGCTCAGTAGAAGCTTTTACAGTTGGGGTAAAAGAGAAACTTCACTTGACTTTTGACTTCACATTACAGTACGACGATCCATAACGCACTGCGCAGTTTCATTGATATGAGTGATCTTCCTAAGAAGGCAACACTGAAAGTTATTCCACATGCTGTTGTGGTTACTCCTGACACAGCTTTTGGAATTAATGTACCTTGTACAGCCAATGGGACAGTTAGAGGAGCAGAGTCAACGCCAAACACATCTGATACAGAAATTCTTTCATCTGACAGTGCATACTCATCCAGCAAACATCTTTGGTCCAATTTTTTTTTGACATTCCTGACTTCTCTGTTGACATCAGCTACAGACTGCAACAAGGAGACCTACTTCATATGATGGAACTTCTCAATGTTTCTAGAGACATTCTCCACACACAACACTATGTGAGGATGTCCTTTATTGATTATAGCTCGGCTTTAAACACTATTATTCCAGACATTAATCGGGAAGCTGTTGGACCTCGGTCCCTCCTTCCACATCTGCTGTTGGATAAAAGACTTACCAACAGGCCCCAAACTGTCAGATTTGGCCCCCTTGTTTCCTTTCTCAGCCTCAGTACTGGCTCCCCTCAGGGCTGTGTGCTGAGCCCTCTCTTATACCTACGACTATACTCCCTCCCATCCCACTAATACCATAATAAAATTTACAGATGACACCATGCTGGTTGGCCTCTTTTAGTGCATTCACGAACACTTAAGAAAATTTAGTACAATAGCATAGTTATTACTTTTAAAGTTGTGTAAATCCTTTTTATAATACACTTGGTTGTTTCTCATTCAATCTAGATCGCACTTGCTGATTCTGACATTACAGTTCTGAAGAGGTTGCATGAAAGACTGAACAAATCACGAGTATCACCTTTTACCCAAGACATGGCCACATTATTATTTGGGAAAGAAACTATCAAGATGCATCATCACGGGGAAATATGTAGTTGAAAGCTCTAAGGATCAGGTGGAACCTCACAAGGTCAGTGTTCTCAAAGATATGTTTTGGTTCCATACATCTACATCTTTTTTTTGTGCCTGTTCTATTTTTTTTAATCTATCTCATCAAGGGGGAGTGAATAAATAATATTCATTTGCATATTTCACAGACAGTATAATAAAATAATTTCCAAACATCACTCTGTCTGAGGTGCGAGCCATTATTTGCCAAAAATTATTAAAGGGGTGGTCCACAGTGTATTTTTAAGGCTTAGTTGTGTTTATAAGATGCAAAGCAATGTGTGCTCATGCTTCATTTGTAAAAATCACGTTATTATTACAGCTACTCAGCTAACATGAAAACGACTGTCATATTTCCTAGTTCCTCTGAAAGGCCCGCCCTCAAGAGGCTCTGATTGGTCAGCTAACATAATGTGCTGTGATTCGCAGATTGGCTCCACGTCACACCTCTACAAGCATGCGCTTTTGCGCTGTGTGAACAGTAGCTGTTGGCCGTATCAGTTTGTGTGAATCAGACAGAAAATGAAGAGCACACAGCTGAACCTCATGCCTGCTCTCTAAAATAACATCTGACAAGTGTCTTTCACATATATTCAGAATAAGCATGTGTAAGTAATATGAAACGTTCACATATCTTTTGCGAGTTGGTTATTTGAGATGTAGAACGCAAGGAAAGCGGCCTCATAGAGAGACACTGAAAACGGCAGCATAAAGAGAGACTGCTGCTGAAGATTGTGGGTGTTTACAGTGGTTTGACTGATAAATATGAATTTGTAGCTAAATTGTTAGCGGTACAAAACAGCATTTCCCGTTGTTTACATCCTTGTTTACGTCCTTGCAACAACATATCGTTAATGCTAGAAACTATGCATGTAATTTTGAATCAATTTTAACAAATAAAAATACTTACAGGTTGTGGCTCACAATCCACAGCTTCGTCGGTTGGAGTTTTTAGCCGAATCCAGCACTGAACTGAGACAGATTCTGGAAGCTCTCCTTTGTCAAATGCTAGCTATATATTTTTTATAATTCTCTGGAACAAAATTAAAATTAAATTGTAAGCGCCGCTCTCTTTGTGTCGTGTCCTTTGGAAGCCCAAATACAGAAACAGAAGAAGCTCTGTGGAAATAGCAGCGTTTGGACGGCATTTTAGCTTTATCTGCTATAACATTTCAGTGCCTCTGGCC
>CAIGQV010000260.1:545210-562728 GCA_903798115.1 Danio jaintianensis | reverse complement strand
CCCCAAACTTGACTGATTTCTGTGAGAATCTTGGGTCCATGCGGGTTCCAATAGGCCTTCTGCAGTATTTGTGATGATTGGGATGCAGTTCAACAGATGATTCATCTGAAAAATCTACCTTCTACCACTTTTCCAAATGTTCAACTCGAAGTCAAGTTATTATTTGTTGCTCTTACAATTGTGATCGACGACAAGACTTTTGTCAGGTAGCGTATATGATTGATGCTAGCTTTTACAAAGTTCAAAATGCTAGATCGACAGTGGTCAGGATGTTACTGTGTGGTTTCTGTTTAGTGGTGTGGGTGTTTACAGCACATTGCTGCATTGTTACAACGGTGTTGTTGTTAAACGCTATATGCAAACATATAACAGGTTAATTAAAGTCCTTAAAAAAAAAAAGAGTCAGTTCACCTAGATGTAAAAATTATTACATTTAAAAAATTCCTCATTCACATTTATGATTTTTAAAGAAATGTATCTATTTTAATGGTAACTGGAGATTTTGCTTATTTTATATAGTTATTTGAACCCTTATATCAATGATCTCAAACTCAATTCCTAGAGGGCCGCGCGGCTCTGCATAGTTTAGCTCCAACCACCTCCAACTCACACCTGCTTAATAGTCTCTAGTAGTCTTAAACACCCTGATTAGTTGGATCAGCTGTGTTTAATTAGGGTTGGAGCAAAACTGTGCAGAGCTGCGGCCCTCCAGGAATCGAGTTTGAGACCTATGCCTTATATGATCTATTAAGTTGGTTTTATTTAGTTTGTTTCTTTGAAATTAATTCATTTCATTATTTCTGTGCAGTTTTAAGGCCTCTGTATACTTATACTAGGCCACCGGTGTGCACACTTATCGAAAAGATGTGGCCTGATGTAATGGCATTTCTTGTCCTGTGTTTACCCTCTATGAGTACAGTTGCTGATTCATCTGTATCAGCTCTGCTAATCGACTCTACAGTGTATTCATGTGGCAAGTTGTTGTTTTGGATGTTGTTCTCCTGACACCCGTGGAATAAAAAACTTAACTGTATAAGAAATCACACAGATATCTGTATAAGAAATCGAATGACAAAGAAGCTGAAGCTCCAGCACAATGGACCAATGGCATCTCAAAGGTGTTTAAAAGTCAAAACGAGCTCCTTTAAAAAGTTTGCTTTGATGAGCTGTTTTGAACTGTCAAACAAACTCGAAACAAACTTTGCCTTGGAACAATTTTGTTCGGAATGACGTCATTTCGTTTTTTGATTTGAAGTATACCAGGGTGCTCTTTGTGTTCTATGTAGTTGCTATGATTATTGTTCAGAACAATGTAATACAGTTGCTAGGCTTTTAATTACAACTGCACAGTTACTAGGGTATTGCTTGTGTTTTGTAGTGCTCTTACTCGTATACTTGTGATGTCCAGGGCAATGCTATGCAGATTCTAAAATGCAAGTTGCTAAAATGTAAGGCGGGACTAACGAATTAGAGGTAAAAGGTACTTGTGGATGCATGTGGTGGCATTATGTTTCACCTTGAGGTCCAGGTGAGCTACTCTGCAGGTGTGCAAGTGCTGCAGAGCTTCCAGTGTGTCTTTAATGAAGAATGCCACTTTCTCCTCCATCAGCTCATCATGAGCTACCAGATAGTCAAGCAGACGTCCATCCTCAACACTGAAAACATACAAGCATGATCATGGCATTGCATTTGTTTGTGTGTGTGCACAAATAGATTTGGACTTTATTGTTAATTTGTTACATGACATTAAATTGATTCTTGCACAGTTTGCTCTACAAAATAATCTTCAGAAATGAACGTGTAAATTGTGTAAATTAATTTTGCTAATACTTCACTATGGGCAAAAGACTACCTCTATTTTTCTGACACTTACTATTGAATTATTCTTGACTTATCAATTATTTTTGACTGTTGCCTTTGTAACCTTACTCTGGAGGAAAGATGTGCTGGCATGCAACCTGCTTCATGGCTGGCTGTTAAGGCTCATACAGCAGGTGTGCTTACACCTAATCCCATCCTCAGAGGAAATGCATGTGTATGTTTATATATCTGTCTGAGGCAAATAGGCACATTATCTGCATCAGTGTAGCATTAAACTAAATATTTCTGTCGATTACAAAATTATTTACATTTTTCTTCCCACAAAAAAACTTTAAAGGTTTTGTCATTGTCAAATTTGGAGGGTTTTGCCCCCACTTTTGTTTATAGTGATTTAGAAATGTTTAAAAAGAAAACTAGTTAACTGGGACAATGTGAAACAATTGTAAACTGAGTCTGTCTTACAGGCTACATCACACTTTTACAAAGTGTAAACAGACTTTTCATTAAGACCCTAATAAATTATAACAACTTGAAAAATTGGCATCCAATGTCTTCTTTAATTCTTTCCCTCTTTCTTTAAAGAAAAGTTGCCAGACACCGGCAGCATTTTTTATGATTTCCCCCTAAATTTGATGATCCTCTTAACATTTTCTGTGATATATATGAGAGAGAGATAGAGATAGATAGTGAATACATATGCATATTATATATCAAAATAAATAACCAAGGCCCTGTCATAAAAACAAATATCTCAAAATTGCTGTAAAAACTGGTCAATTGCAGGGAAGCATTGTCTCTCAATTGGCAAGATGTATTGTCAATGGCAGGGAAAGAGTTAAGAATATAATGCTGATGATACACACAGCAACTTTTTGAGCAACATTGCTTGGCTACTTTCCTATTTCGAATGGGCAAAAATATTGCATCTGTAACCCATTGCCCTAATTAGTTGCAATGTGTCTCACCTGGTTGCCCATTTATGGCATAATTTCCCAAAGTTGCCCAGCAACATTGCTCAAAAAGTTGCCCTGTGTATCATTACCATAAGATGGGTGTGCTTGTTGAACTATCCCTCCAAGGTAACATTACTTCTACACCAATAAAAAAAAACTCATAGGACAATGAAAATAAAATGGCTAAAATATGAACTTAAAAATAGTAACTTTGATTCATCGATCTAAGACATTTACTACGTTTACATGGACATCAGTAATCAAATTATTTGCTTTAATCTGAATAAGACAATAATATGATCAAGGTGTTTACATGAGTTGCTTTTTGAATGTTGCTTTCATGATCCCGTTTTACATGTTATAGCACATAATGTTAGATCGATTAACGTCATTGCGTCCCCGTGCTATCCACGAGTTTCATGTAAGTTCAGGTGTTCATTCATTCATTTTCTTTTCGGCTTAGTCCCTTGTAATTTCAGGTGTTTCATTTTTAATTTTGGGACTTTAATTGTAGTTCGGCAGTTTCACTTCCATTCAGGAACATTTCATTCATGCCTCCGTGACAAACTGAGGTATTGGATGCAAGTATTAAGTAAGAAGTGGTGGAAGAGTGTTTTAATGGAGTTTGATACCGCACGCCGAATAAACCTCCGCATTTCGCAGTGTGTGTGTGGTCCTTTACTGACTCGGCAGGTGCAGAGAATAGTGTCAAACAGCCATGTGTGTATGGACTGTCCTGTCGCAAAACGCGGCGATAATCCTACACAATGGTAATAGTTTGATTAAGGTGTTTACATGTCTGTACTGCACTCCAATAATGCGACTAAAATCAGCATACACGTAAAATCAGCTCCACGTCTTAATTCGATTTCTGTTTTGTTCGATTATGACCTTAATAAGATTAAATTAATCAAAAGTCGCTGTTTACATGGTAGACTCTTAATCAGAGTATTGTCTTAAAATATTAAATTATTAATATATTAAAATCGGATTATTGCTGTCCACGTAAACGTAGCCATTGATAAGGATGAGTGAAGTTGCTGTGTAGACACTTCTGACCTAGACCCATAACTATTTGTTTGAGTTATGGGCTATTAATGGAAGCATATTTGCGTTCCAAATTGATTTACTCACAGTTCCAGGATCAGCATGTAGGCTGTAGGCGACTCGTATGTATCAATCAGTGACACTACTTGGGGGTGCTGGACATGACGTAAAATATCAGCTTCATGGGCCACCTGTTCTTTCTTGTGCATCTTCTTATTCACAAACTTCACAGCAACCTCTTGCTTAGTGGCTTTACTGAGACACTTCCTCACCACAGAGAAACGACCCCTAAAACACGGAACATAAAAAAGGCTCAGTTTGTTACTGACATGCTGGGGGATTCTTGCGTCCATTTTTAAGATGGTTTAAAAAATACTTTACCGCCCAATTTCACATAATTCTGTAAAAGCAGATTCAAAGTTGTCTTTCCACTGGATTCCAGCGCCATCATATGTTGATGCTTCATGAAAAAAAAAAAAAAATCAGAATATAAGAAATGTGAAAATAAAAAAGGAATAAACGTACAAAAGCTTTGTTCTCAAACGTAGTACTGCCTAATCAAACAGTATTTCATAGCATCAGGAATGCCTCTGACATGAAACTCTCATAATTATGCTTCTGTGGATACCTTAGTTATAATATAATAGTCACTTCATTTTGGCATATTATTTCTTAAAACAAGACAATATGTTTTGCTTGTCTAGAAAACTCTTCTTGATTTAAGACTTTTTAGATATTTGGACTAGAAACAAGACAAAAAATCTAAGTAAGAAAAACATTTTTTGCAGTGGCAGCAATTTTTTGAAGACCATCACCTCAATTTGTTGGCCCTTAGAATATGTTTTACTTGGAATATACAATCATAAATCAAAACAAATAACCAAGCCTCTGCTTTTAAACAGCAGCAACAACAAAATTATTATATCGGTATGTGTTCTTGTTTCATGAATGCAGACAGGTTTTATGACAAATGCAACATTCTTGACAAATAAGAGAATAAATAAATGAAAGGAGCCAAATCAGTCACCAGGTCTATTGGTGCCCCCAAAGTCAGCCTAGCAAGGGGCCTAAATAAAGGCAATTACCTTTATTTCTCAAGGATTTTCTTCCTTCCCATATTGAATGAGAACAGTGACTTTACCATATACATAAGTAGACCTGGCAAACTGAGATTAATATCAGTTCAATTCAATTCATCTTTATTTCTATAGCGTTTTTTACAAAGTAGATTGTGTCAAAGCAGCTTAACATAGATGAAGATAAGAGAGCAAAAGCCATAATATTTCTAATTTGGCGTCAGTAATTTGGCTAATATATAGCTTCAGTTCAGTTATTTAAAAAAATCTGAGAAAGCAAAATCACTTTATATGCAGAAAAGGTTAAAAAATGTTACTGAAGTCATACCCGACTTGAATATTAATTTGGAACATGATATGTGAAGTATAGCTCAATGTCAAGTCACTTAAAGTAAAAAAAAAACAAGCAGCCTTTTGTTATCCGGTGTGGTAAATTCACAAAACATGTTAAATTGAAATGTGTAACTTTTCCACCCTCTTGCAATACTCCCCAGTTTGCATGGATTGCTATTAAAATATTTGCAGTTTGACCTACAAATTTTATAATGCTTCCATGGACAGACAATAGTCATTCCTAAGATCGTGTAATTTTCTGGACTATCATGGAATTTTAAAAGCTCTATTCCATGTTGTCCAAGTCATGGAATATCAGAGAATGTTTGTTTGTCATTTTATATTTCACCTACTTCCCATTTATCAAACGTGTGCTGTGTTTTTTATCATGTTGTTTCACACTGTTATTGTTAGGCAATTTTCCACTGCCATTTTATCCCTTTTCCATTTGACAAACGGCAATCAGATGAAGTCACCAGGATAAAATGACAATTTTCTCAAAATTTGTGGCAATATTTACAGTGTTTCTTGTGTTGTTTTGCTGTGAAAATATACATAAAATGACATGTATTTGTTCTTCAAGACCAAAATACAGAAATCTGTTAGTTATGGTTATTTTTTCAGTGGGGCCAAAATTTGCAGGAAATCTGTGAGATGAAATTACAGCTTTTTAGTCATAGAAAAGTCAGGGAATTTGACATTTGTCTTTGAGCTGGAACCCTGAAACATACTTTCAAAAGCCTTTCAAGATGATCCATTTCAGTTAGGATGCTGCTGTAAATGACATTCATTCATTCATTTTCTTTTCGGCTTAGCCCCTTTATTAATCTGGATCGCCACAGCGGAATGAACCGCCAACTTATCCAGCATATGTTTTACGCAGCGGATGCCCTTCCAGCTGCAACCCATCACTGGGAAACATCCATACACACTCATTGACACACATACACTACGGCCAATTTAGCTTACCCAATTCACCTATACCGCATGTCTTTGGATTTGTGGGGGAAACCGGAGCACCCGGAGGAAACCCACGCCAACACGGGGAGAACATGCAAACTCCACACAGAAACGCCAACTGACCCAGCCGAGGCTCGAACCAGCGACCTTCTTGCTGTGAGGCGAACGTGCTACCCACTGCGCCACCGTGTCGCCCGCTGTAAATGACAACTATATTTTATTCAATTGTATTTACCTGTGCTGGATAATGTCACCATGTTTGAAGGTTCACTAGGCGGGCTGGTGCCCCACGGATTGCTGGCACTGACTCTGAACTGGTAGTGCCCACCAGGAATCAGATTGTCAATCTTCACACACACATCTGCCGTGGCAACCACCAGATGCTGCCACACCAGAGAATCTGCACACAAATACAGAGACGCATAAGGTTACCCAAAGCTGGATGCCTAAACAGCACAAAATAACAAATTCAGGGTTTATCCATACTTTTTATAACCATTGTCCATACTTCTCCAACCCTTCTAATGAAACAGGCTTTACGTTATATTGTACTGTACACTACTATTCAAAAGTTTGAGCTCAGTGTTGTTTTTCTTTTCTTTTTTCTTTACATTTTCCCTTTATTTTTCACATATTGTCACTTTTTAAATCATTGATATGACGTTAATGTTTAAAATATAAGACAGTGCTTAATTCTTGAAAATATATATATTAAAAAAATGTCATCTTATATACAGGATCTAGACTTTTAATGTCAATAACACACCCCAAAAAATAGGCAGTGCCCAAATATGTGTAAAACAATACTCCCCCTAGAAGAGAAGCAAGTTACTCTGGTGAAAATACATAAAAATACCAAGGCAATGAAAGCTTACCACATTCTTAAATGTAGCCAGGAAACTTACAAACAAGTGTGTTCTTGGGCTGCTTATATCTAGAGCAATCATTCAACTTTAAGGAATAATTGACATTCTGTCATCATTTAATCATCCTTCTTGTTCCAAACCTGTTTGATTTTCTTCTGTGGAATAAAAAAGATATTTTGAAGAAAGCTGGAAACCTTTAACCATTGACTTCAACTATGTAATTGGATATATCACTGTACCGGCCAAAACCCAAAACTGGCTCGATATATAAAATCAAGGTTTGAGCCGAACATATGAAAGACACAGACGCTTGAATATGGCAAATTGACGTCCCGTCAATATATAGATTTTAATCTCTAAATTATTTTACAAAAAACAACAACAACAACAAAGGATTAACAAATAACTGTAGACAGGTAGGGCAGCTAAACAAAATAGTTCCCTGACTATAACTGTTTATCCATGAGCGATCTTACCTATAGCTCCCGTGAAAAGAAAAACAGGTGAGTCTTCCGGGCCACTACTTCCCTTTGCTGAACTAAATAAATAACAAAAACGTGACTATACAAAATAACATCCGCTACCTGCTACAAAGTATCAAAATAAACAACGAAGCAAAATAGTTAACGCATAAAGAATGCCAAAGGATCAAAAGTTAACTAAGCATAACATTGAAATGTGAGCTATGCGGAGCGACCCTGGCATGCGTGGAGCAACGCCAGCCAGACATCATGAGCAAGCGAAAGAGAGAGAGACTGAACCGCCATTGCCGTCAGCCTTATATACGGGAAATCCCCAGTGACGTCACCGGCGTCATCCAATCCGGACAAGCAGTTTGCAAACTCCACCTACAACTCAGACAAGCGCAGAAAGCACACAACCATACCAATAAATAAATAAACCCAAAAAACCACAGACCCACGTAACAATCACTAAATAGCTGAACATGTCCACCAGTGAGTTTTGCACGTTACAGTGCATAGATCGATTAATGTCATTACATCACCAATGTTTCCTCCAGAGTTCTATGTAATTTCATGTCATTTTCAAATTTTCGTCTTGAACTACATTTCATTTTGTACTGTACTGACTTGGTAGGTGCAGGGAATAGGTCAAACAGTCGTGTGTGTGTGGCCTATCCTGTCACAAAATGTAGTAAAAAGTACTGCACTTCAATAATGCCACTAAGATAGGAATACTCTACATGTCTTAATTTGATATGCGTTTACTATGATTATGACTTGAGGGCGGCGTGGTGGTGCAGTGGGTAGCACTGTCGCCTCACAGCAAGAAGGTCGCTGGTTCAAGCCTCGGCTGGGTCAGTTGGCATTTCTGTGTGGGGTTTGCATGTTCTCCCCGTGTTCGCATGGGTTTCCTCCAGGTGCTCCGGTTTCCCCCCACAAGTCCAAAGACATGTGCTATAGGTGAATCGGGTAGGCTAAATTGTCCGTAGTGTATGTGTGTGAATGGGAGTGTATGGGTGTTTCCCGGTGATGGGTTGCACCTGGAAGGGCATCCGCTGCATAAAACATATGCTGGATAAGTTGGCGGTTCATTCCGCTGTGGCAACCCGAGATTAATAAAGGAACTAAGCCGAAAAAGAAAATGAATGAGTCCTAACATGGGAGAACTGTCATTATGTCATCATGGATGACGTAGTTACGTTGTAGCTTAAAAGAACCGGTGATCCATTTTTTTGAACCAGTTCATTGAAACAAACTGTCCGAAAGATCTGCTTTTGTGAAAAAGCTCCGAACTTCCCATCACTACTGGAAATGAAAAGAGCTATGTGATCTGAGTGCCCTGACCAAACACTAGATCAGGGGTGCTCAACCCTGTTCTTGGAGATCTAACTTCGTGCAGAGTTCAGCTCCAACCATTATCAAACACAACTTAACCAAAAACGCTTCACCAAATGTGATGAATTGCATGCTGCCACATGAAAAACTGTGCATTCTTAAATTGCATCAGATTTTGCGCTGATGTAATTGTTCACCTTCCTGTCTGTATTCCACAGTGTAGCTGGAGATGGCACAGTTTGCCGAGCCGGCTGGAGGAAGCCAGTGGACAATCACTGCAGTGCTGCTGGCCTCCTGTGCCACAGGTCGAGCAGGGGCTGCTGGGATACCTGCACCAAAAATTGGTATTTGGACTTAATCTCATTTCAATGTGAAAAGATGACTATCAATCCACATCATTTCCTTATTTAAAAAGTGAATTTACCTTGTACTTTAATAGATGCAGATGAGGAAGCTGTGCCATGGTCATTCACAGCAACACACGTGTAGATGCCCGTGTCCTGTGGCATTAGATTGCAGATTTTCAACACTATGTCACCAGTTTCTCTAAAACGGAACGCAGAAAACACAGATACCAGGAAGATTAGTTTCAGAAATAACCACAAAATGGCACTTCGATCATTGTAAAATCTTTGTATTATATAATTATAGAAATTTTAATAATTGCATTGAAATTGTCATTAAAGCAAAATTAAAAAAACGATTATTACAAAGATGCACACACAGCACAAGCCTGCCTGTATGCAAGTGTTGCAAAGTTTGGGGTTTTCCCACAGAATTGGGCTACTTTTGACCTGTGTTTTGATATTGTTTTTGCCTGAAATTTTGGCATTGAATATTTTACTCAAACAAATGTATAATCTACCAATGATAGAAAAGTACTAGGATGATTAAACAAAGCACACTCGAGAGGCGCTGGTCAGGAGCCTTGTGTGCGCGGCTGTGGCTGTTTTCGCTTCCATAGTAACAGTTGGCAGGACTCTCTGGGATTTTTGCTAAATACTAACTAAAACAGTATATTTAATTTAATCTTTATAATTACTAATAAAAGTGACTTTTAAAAAGAAAATGTGTTTAATGCATACAGTGATATATTCAAACAGCTTTAAACAAAGCATCACCACAACAGCTGTCAATCTGAATGTAAGATGATTATATTTATGAAAACCAAGCGGTTTATATTAAAAAAGGAAGAAAGAAATTGTTGCCTATAATGTATCCAGTGATGTAAAAGATTTATTTTTATGTATGTGAGTGGCATATTTTGGTTGGACTTGTTTATTAGGCTAATTTGAGTAGTAGTTTAAGATCGCCGTTGGGCCATACCCACATAAACAATTCAAATCAAGTGGGTACACACAGAATTTGCCGTAATTTCACTGTACATTCGTCAAGTCGGGCCACGTTGACATAATTATTGAACATAATTGAGTTTGTTTTATTGTTGATTGAAAAAACGTTCAGAAGAAGGGCTTGATAATTTGTGCATCCTAACTTTCATTATCTCGAGCACGAGTTCTCTTTTGCGTCTTCAGGTTGAGTGAATAAATAACAAAAGCTTCAATAAATTTTGTTTAAACACAGATATCAACGTAGTGTGCACTTCTGGTCCCATGCGCATATACTTACATTCAAACATGCACAGAAACAGTTCAGTGAGTAAGAAAATACTCAGGTAGTGTGAGTATTGTGGCATTCCTAGTAACCTACGTAACATTCATAAGAATCACCAAGGACCACGCATTCAGCTAAAAATGTTCTTTAATGTTCTACTGAAGAAAAAAAGGGTGAGTAAATTAAAAGGAAGTTTTCATTTTTGGGTGAACCCTTCCTTCAAAAGTAAAATATTTTCTTGAAATCAGTCAGTGCCTAATTCTTAAATGAAACCATCCTAGAGCGGACTGTATCTGGAAAGGTTGTACTTTTTTTCCATAGTTGTGACTGATCGTGTAGCTTTAAATTCAAATTATATTTGTCACATACAGAGTCGTACACAGTACGATATGCAGTGAAATGCTTCTACAACTGCCCATGACATAAAAAAAAATAATAATAATATCAATAAGAATCTAAATTATGGGGAAAAAGAAGTAAAAATACAGACAATTTTAGATATGGAAATTATAGCAATAGGAATCTGATATTAATCTGAATCTGCTATTACCTGATATTAATAGTGAAGCGGTTATTATTGGCCAGCAGACTTTGATCGGGTCCTTTCAGGGTGATTGTGGGTTTGGGTCGAGCACACACTTTACAGCACAGAACCACCGTCTCTCCCAGAGCACACGTCACGTCTGTTAGAGGCGTCAGAAACTCTGGAGCCACTGTATTACAGTTGCAAGAAATGATTCAAATCAGATGAGATACAAACCTGCATGTACGACCAAATGACTATTTTATAGAAAATTATATACAAAATTAAAGGTGCAGTAGGTGATCTGCCAAAATGCTATCAGTTAGCATAATATCTTTGAAAACACAGTCCTTCCCCTGCTGTCCAAAGCCACGCCTCCTAAAATCACGATTGCGCACCTTAAAGATGACAGTAGACAACCCACTAGATCATGTCATTCGCCAGTTAGAAAACTTTATAGTACTTTATAATACTACAATTCCCAACGAAAAACTATTATATCTAGCACGTTTTCAGTTGTGTAGCAAGAAAAACTTGTCATAATGTGCAATATTTCACGCATGCAAGGATCGCTGGTCTCACTCTCTCACGCGTTTTGTCCTAAAATGACTATACTATACTATATTCCTACTACTGTAGGAATTACACTTATTACTAAGCCATACATACATGCTACTTCAGACCGAATATTCAAAGTAGCATGGTAAACAATGGGAGCGCGTCACAGGTCAAAAATGAACCAACGTGAATATAAAACCCACTTCAGGCTAGGCGGAATAGCGCTATTTACTGATGTTTTGTTGTTAAACTAAATAAAAATCTACATTATGGATGTAAAAAGGTCCCTTATGAAACTGAAAATAGTCACATCAATCGTTCACTGGAGGATTTCAGTGGCTGAACAACACTTCTGTGCATATAACCCGTTCGTAACACAACATAATCTGCATCAGCTTTGCCTGACTAAAATAGTTTTAAAACAGAACAGAAACAGAAACGGTCTAAAAGAAATACTTTAGCCATGGTGTCCTCCTTCCTCCAGCGTGCAAAAGTAACTCCAATATTGATTCAGGATTTTAAAAGGTTTTGATTCAGCATTTGTTTTTACCGCTGTCACTCATGTCCACGTGCACGCGCAAACGGCGGATCTGCGTGAACGGGTGCGCAGTTGTACAAATCTACATTTGTTGACTGACAGTTTGGGCTACTTATCAGAATTACGGGAATTATTGGCCCGACAAATTTTAATTGGATGAACATTTTTTTGTCTTATGCCTTACCCAGAATACAAAAATACATATAACTACATTTAGATCATTTACTTTAATCATTACTATTGGAATTTAAAGAGACTTTCAACCAGTACAACAAAAAATCTTTCTGAAGACAATCACCTACTGCACCTTTAATAATTATATTTTTAAACATGGTACCATAATAACAAAATGGCGTAGCAAGTACAGCTTAACATTTTTGACGAATTTGCAATCAATGGCATCAACAACAACAATATTAAATTCAAATGACTCTTTTTTTTTTTTTCCTTGATCAAGGATGGGACAAATCTGAATATCAGTGCATTTGATGGGCACATCTGAATGTGTTTTATGTGACAACATTTGTAAATTGTAATATGTTTAAAGGTTGATTGCTCTAATTTTGTCTCAGTTCTTCTTACTACTACTACTACTAATAATAATGCATCACTTTATTTTGATGGTGCCTATTGCACATTTTGTTGACTATAAGTAGGCCCACACGGAACCTGTGCATGCAGAAATCCAGTGCAGATTTTTTAGCCCATCATGTAAATGTGTGTAAATATCAGCCTGATTTCAGGAGAAAACGTAACTATTTTACATCGTATGAAAATGTACGTTTTTTTGAAAGAACGCATGGCACCAATCCCTACCCCTAAACCCAACTGTGATTGGGGGATAAGCAAATCATTGTATGAATGAGATCGTATGAATTCATATGAATTTTCCTCATATGAATCAAAAAGTTACGAATTGCCGTGAGATAGCGTTGGTATCCGTATTTATTCTGTTTTTATATTCATTTTCAAACATTCATTCATTCATTCATTCATTTTCTTTTCGGCTTAGTCCCTTTATTAATCCGGGGTCGCCACAGCAGAATGAACCGCCAACTTATCCAGCATTTGTTTTACGCAGCGGATGCCCTTCCAGCTGCAACCCATCACTGGGAAACATCCACACACACTCATTCACACACATACACTACGGACAATTTAGCCTACCCAATTTACCTATACCACATGTTTTTGGACTTGTGGGGGAAACCGGAGCACCCGGAGGAAACCCACGCGAACACGGGGAGAACATGCAAACTCCACACAGAAATGCCAACTGACCCAGCCGAGGCTCGAACCAGCGACCTTCTTGCTGTGAGGCGAACGTGCTACTCACTGCGCCACCGTGACGCCCATTTTCAAACAAGTGGATCTAATTGGATTTTCATTGTAAACCTTTAATAAAAGTTACAAAGTTATTATTTTTTATTTCATGCTTTAAGTTGTAAGTTACTATACTCCCAAAATCATTCTGCATAAATCCGCAGATTTGTTACAACTTTGTTACAAAGCTCTGCACAGAAATAGCACGATAAGTCTACAGATTCTGTCTTGCCCTGACTATAAGTTACATTCCAACTAATTATCATTAGAGTATTATTAGAAAATGTTCTGCTTCAAATCTGCTGGCACCAACAGACATTCAACTGACTATAAGAAACTTTGCAAGAACATGTCAACTTACACTAACCCTAACCCCGACCTTACAGTCTACTAAGATTCTAATGAGAATTAGTTGGCATGCAGTTGCAATGTAACTTAAAATAAATAAATTGATAAATAAAATAAAAACAGTACTAATAAAAAAAGTGTGATAATATTAATAATAACAATAATAAAAAGAGTGCAGTTGATATATTCAAACTTATTAGTTGACACATCATAAAATTGCTTAAAAGTATATCTGCACATTACTATTTAAAATCAAATACGCATTGCTTCTAGCCTTCTAGTGAGAAATACAGACAAATTGAACATCACAGCATCTGTAAATGAATAAACTCACCCTCTTGGATGAAATTAGGGTTCAGTAACTGCAAAACACACACACACACAAAAAGGAGTTACAAGTTGATACCTTTTAGCACTTCAGACTACAAGAGAGGCAAAAAAAAAAAGCACTTATTTTTCCAAAGAAAAAAAAGGCAAGCATTTCATAGTGTCATTTCAGCATTTGGGCACTAGAGGGCACAACCATTGCATATAATTACAGACAATGAATTTGAAATGAATTCTTGTACTTGTACTATTATCTGCTATATTAAGGTATCGGAGAAATATTAACAAATAGTACATAATTATGCATTATGTAATCAAAACAACATACATTAAATTGAATTTAAATTGATTTCTAGTATTATGATTAAATTATAACTAACTGGCAACACACTTTTTTTTTTCAATCCATCAATCAATGGGTTAATTAATTAATCGAGCAACTTATTTTTTTCTGAATTCAACTTTTCTTGTCATCTCAAATTACATCTGTCAAACTGACTAAAAATATTACGTTACAATTTGTATAACAAGAAATTTGTTAAAACCTGATTAAAATTAAAGTAACAAAACATTTGTTATCATGACTTTTTGGTCATATATTTTTTACACTGTAATATACAATCTGTTGGAACGGAGGAAAGAGTCGAACGCCTTTTAACAGTTGGTCCAGTATGTATTAAACGTCTCAGAAATATACTTAAAACCCCTTACCTGTCACCATCCCATCAGTGGGACATTTGTCCTTACATTATTTAAACCATAATATCATAGTCATATATTATATATATATATATCAGCTATATTGTTTGAAACCTTAAAATATATATATTTGGTGACTCTTTATTTGATGGACATGACGTAAAGCGAGAACGTTCAGAACTTCACTTTACCAAAGCAATCCACATGTAAAATCATGAACAATTGCTTGAAACCAATTCATTGAAAGAGTTCAATAACAGCCATTCTATATTTGGAGAAAAATAGGTCTGAAAGTATTTTAAATATAACGAAAATTGCAACTTCTTTTTTTGTTGTGGTTTGTTAGAGGCTACATTTAAATCGAAAACCATCAAACTCATACCTGTCAACATTGGGATGTAAAAATATGGGATACCGGGATACAAGACAGACATGTTTATATATTATTATGTGTATTTGATTGTTTAAACATACACCCAAATCCCAGAGTGTCCACTTTTGTTCTCTGTACATGTGATTTGAAAAAGGTCATTTGGGAAACAGTACAGTTATCTTTATGGAGTGTGTCTGACAGTCACGTACCATTACATGAATTGACTGATTCAGAGGTTGCACAGAAAAGACGATGACGCATGGCTTTAATGGAAAGGAAAGGAATGCGGCCGTTTTTATATAAATTTCAAAGTGCTTTAAAGACAAAATCAAGTGAAAGCATAATTCTCTTGGACAGCTCTTGCAATTTTATCACATTTGAGCTCGGCTTTGTGTTGACATTAATGCCACCTTTAGTAGAAAGAATAAAAATATGGGAGAAATACTTAAACATGGTGATAGCGGGATAGAGTGGTAAAGTACAGGAGAATTCCAGGACAAAAAGCTGGGGGTTGACAGAACTACCCACACTAATTTTGCATATGATGCCTACTTAAATATTTAGAAAAAAAAAAAAGAAAAAAAAAAAGGTTTCATATGACTCAAACCTTACTTAGAAATAGAAATGAAACCCTTAAATAGTCATCAATGAAGACTATATTTCAACTCGAGGTAAAGTTTGTTAATACGGTTTCAAAATTAAAATTAGACATGTCATTTTCATGTCTCTGCTCAAAAAAATAAGAGAGACCAGCAGTTAAGGGGTTTAAGGGGGTTTCCACACTAGCACTTTTGGTCTGCACCCAGGTTTGTTTGACGTCAGAGTTTGGTACGTTTAGCTAGTTTGAACGATGTCTTCTGAACTCGCAGAGGTAGTCTGGGGTCCGGTTCACTTCTGATATGAATGCCATCTTTCCAAATAACGGAAGTAACCGCCAACAGTACAACAAACTTTAGTTTTCATAACGTTTATTTGTGTGTGTTTGTCTGTGTATCACCTAACGTTACCTTGACGACAAGCAGGACTGACCCAGTGGTAATGTCTGCTTGTCTCCTTCAAAAATGACTTCTGCAGACATCGTGTGATGTTCTGAACGTTTTTAATATTTTTGTGGCAGATAGATGCAAGTGACTCTCTGTTACCAAAAGATTCAGTAAAAGCAGAATGACCGTGATGTGTGTATGGCTTTCGTGGCTGTCCGTCACCTAGCAACAGCTGTACACACAACAGCAGCTCGATGATGCAAGCGCACCGGGGTTCAGAAGGAAAAAAGACAGTATGTACACAAACCAGCCGAGAAGGTGGCAAGGGGGAACAATCGAACTTGGGTTCAGACCAGGCAATTGAACCAAGTGTGAAAGCACCCTAAGAATAGTCTTGAGCTTTGAATTTTTAGTCAACAAATGATTCATAAAAGACTAGAAACTTTTATGTCTAAAGCCTAGTTCACACTACAGGATTTTAAGCCCGATTTGAGCCCAATTTGGAAGTTACCGAGCTCGCCGGCAGATTGGGCTGTGATCGTGGAAAAATCTGCTCGTCGCTCGGCAGTCTTTATGTGTGAACTACTGAACAACGCATCAAAGAGGCTCGCTGATGCGTCGCCGGCACCTCGCAGACGAAAATCCAATATCTAGCATGCCGGATATCCAGTATATAGATAGTCCAATATCCAGACCAGTCGGCTGACTCGTCCCCACGTGCGGTCAGATGCAGTGACTAGCTGCAGCCAATGAGAGAGCATATCAGCATGAGCTGAATAGCTCAACAGAAATGTCTGTGATTGGCATCGATGCACTCGCTTCACTCTGAGTTTACACTAAAAGTATTATCTTTTTGGTAATACAGCCTATACTAGTCAAGCTACTAGAACACTCGCAAATGTCTGGGCCTCGCTTTCATTTTCACTTTCATAAACTAATATATAAAGAATATGCTGTTTTGAAAGACATATCCAAAGTAAATTTGTGTTTTTGCTATCAGAAAGTTGTTTATGTTAGCAGGAAGTTGCTAGGCAAAAAAGGCACACATATTTAAAGTCACGGTGAAAAGTAGCAGACATGCATGCAGTCATTTTGACCACTCTGGTAATTAAAGGTAGAAAAACTCAGTTCTTTGCTGTTTTGTAATTTTAAAAGAATAACACTGTTAGAAAGAAATATTTAGGAAAAGTCTGGGTATTATAGATATGTCCGTTTTATTTCAAAGAGTTATTAAATTACAAAAATTAAAAATTCTGACTGACTCTGCAGTTCTAGTGTTAAAGTTGTAGTTCTAAAGCCACATCTATCCACTTGAACCTTGCGACTGATCCGCTGACGCATTAGCTGACTGATGATGCTTTTAAACCACAGGTGTCA
>CAIGQV010000260.1:525268-540210 GCA_903798115.1 Danio jaintianensis | reverse complement strand
CACTGTCTTGACTAGTGCGGTTGAATGACATTTGTCCTGGGAGCACTGTACAAATGTGGCGGCGCTATTGACGCATGCTGAGGGTCCGTATGTGATATCTAGTGTATATATCTATGAGGCACCACTACATGAACTGACTGTTTTGAGGATTGCATAGGGGCAACGGCGCCTGTAATGAAAAGGAAGGGAATCGCGCCTTTTTATATTTACTTCAAAGTGTTTTCATGCCTAAATAAAATGAAAGCACAGAACAGACTCACATTTAAGAGCAAGGGGCGTCCCCTGGTGGTTCGGCGGTATGGGTTGCGTATAGGAAGGATTGGATTCTTAGAAAGATTGAAAATACGGGAAAATACCTTTACGGGATGATAGCGGGATAGAACTGTAAAATACGGGAGAATCCCGGGAAAAACGGGAGGGTTGACAGGTATGATCAAGATGTTGACATCACTAAAAAGCTACAGTGTTTGGACGCTGGCATTATGCAAATGTATTGGTTATGGAAATAAAACTGACCCTAACCCAAACCCCTATTAGGGACACTTAAAAAAAAAAAAAAATGGAACAAAAGCATGAAAAGAAAACTGTCTATATAATGCTGTTACTGAAATAGAAAAGACACAAGAGCGCTGAGTGATATTTTCAGTCTCAGTTTCCACACAAATTAACACACACAAACACACCCTCCTACTCACTTTCACTTTGACCTTGCTGCTGAGAATTTCCTTTGACTTACGCAGTCCATTCTCAGCTTTAAAATCACTTTTGAGGGGCGCGCTGTCCTTTTCTGCCCGCTTACGAGCTCGAAGCGTGTTCCACGAAAGAGATTTCCTGTTGTGTCAAAATATCAAGTTGTCAAACCCGCACGCAGTGGTGGAAATGCAAATCTAAGAGCGAGGAAAAAGCATATTAACGTGCTAAAGGGGGAAATTAATTGGGCTGGGAAATAGGGAGGTCAACGAAACCCAAAAAACAAACCAAACCAAACCAAAAAAAACCACACACACACATTACATGACATATTTTGAACAATACCAAAATGATTTACATAGAAAGAGGAAAAATAGTAAGAATTATATTGGTATATTTTTTCAACAAACTGGAAAAAGTATAGCATTCTTTACAAAATAATAAAATAAAAAGCACAAATATGTTTAACTTAATAATATTAATGTGTCATGAGTACCAAAGGCATTTTTAATATTAAAAATGGTTATTTTGTATAATATTATTTCACAATATTAACTATATTTTTGATCAAATAAATGCAGCCTGAGAGACATGAGAGACCTCTCTTATTTTCATTGACATGAAAATTCATATAAAGTTCAAATATCGAAATGCTGTATGTATATAAATCTACATCCTTACACCAAGGTGGACACGTGGTTTGTGTGAGAATGGCAGTCCTTCATATCTTTCACGGCAAATACTGCTTCACACACAAACCTTTACTGTCAAGGACAGAAGAGGTTAGTACAACACAAAAGAAATGTACTCTATACTACATTATGAAATAAAAACAGAACCTGAAACAAATCAAAAATAAGGTGCACCACACTTTTACAATGTGAAATCAATGAGGAATTTCTTAAAACTTACTATGTTGTAGGGTTGTCACGATACTGGAATTCGGTACCAATCGATACTGAAGTTTTAAAAACGTCCATTTCCCGCTAACATTTGATTGGCCGTGAAGGTCATCAGTTCACTGAACTCACCGCTGTTTACTGAGTGTAAACACTGATACAGGGACACTGGAGCGTTTCAAAGTATACGTCGATCAGCTGGTTTGTCTATAAGCTGACATACGAGCGATCTGCTGATGAATCGGGGCTTTAAAACACTCCAGCGTCCCTGTATCTGTGGTTACACTGAGTAAACAATGGTGAGTTCTGTGAATTGATGACCGTCACGGCCAATCAGTCATTTCTGTTGAGCACGTGAACACAATGGAAAATCGGTGGTGTTTAAGAATGCGCTCAACAGCACTCAACTATTAGCGGGAAATGGATGTTTTTAAAATTTCAGTATCGATTGGTACCGAATTCCAGTATCATGACAACCCTACTATGTTGTCACTGTTTTAGTATCAATTTTTTTGGTGAACATATAAAAACAAAAATAAAACAGTCTGTCAGACTAAATCGTTAAGTCATGCGCATGTCCAAAATTTATTTTACATATTTAATATACAATTAAAATCATTAGTTACACTACAACATTGCAACTGTAGTTCTATTGCACAAACCTGACTTCATTAATTAAGGTTCACTTAAATAGTGCAAAAAGGCTCTTTACAGGAATGTGCTACAAACAATAAAGAAACCAACAGTATTTACAATAAACTGCCAAAAATGTGATCCTGCAGAAGAAAACAAAACAAAACTGTACAAAAATACAATTAAAACACAAACACAAATTATATATATAAAAAGAATTGCCATAGACAACAGTATATGTCCTCCGCCAGGAGAAACAGGCCAAATCATTCAAAAGGCCTTGCTTTCTTTTCTTTTTTTTTCTTTGTTTCACACACACATACACACACACAAACAAAACAATAATCATATTAACAAAAAACAAAGAAACAATAAAAATTGGGTGTTAGGAACTGAAATAAGAGTCCAGACATTTCCATTTCCACACTGATGTAAGATTCTTCACAAATCCTCATTCTACAAAACGATGCGTCTTTTTGTGTTCTTTTGTTTTGTAACTTTTAACTTAAAAAAAAAAAAAAACTCAAGGAAGAAAATCAAAACCTCCCGTGCAAAAGGCTCCAAAACATCCAGGTTAGTTCCAACAGAATGGGGTGGGGGTGCTCAAAATGAAGGGGGCGGGGGGGGAGGGGTGCAGTCTTAAACAATCCAATCAGAGCTCCGGTTAGTGTTGATTGACACTTACTTGATGCTTGAGTCTGCAGTAGTGTCTATGAGAGGTTTTGTGAGGGGGCCTAGGATGTGTCCTGGCACCCAGCCCTCTGCAGGTGGTGATTGGCTGTTTGCGGGTCGGTACACCAAGTACATGTTCTGCTGGTTAGTAGCCAGTACCTGCACTGCCTCACCCTGTGTGACACAGATCTCATTCTCTTTCAGTGCAGTATAATCTTGAGTCACCATCAAGGAGGACGATGTACCGTTACAGCCCACGCCTTCAAACTGCTGGAGAAAACACATATAACACACAAAACACAAAGAAAAGAAATAATTATAATAAGATAAAACACAATTTCTGAAAAGATTCACTGACGCTGACCAATGGCAACAGACAAGTCTGTCAGGTTTATTGCACCAGTGTGATACCCCTTTGCTACTTGGTTGATGCAGATTTTCACCTCAGTGAATGTTGAACCTGTGCTTTTAGGATCGTGGAACTGGTGAGAAGTGATGTATTGTAATCTTATAATTTGTTGGTGCAGTGTGAATCTTACAGTGAGTTTCAGCACAAATAAACATTTTCTCAAATTCCCGGTTTATGGTTAACAATAGTACTGTTGTTCTCACCCTGCGGTATCTTTCGTGGCATGGACCACCGTTGGAGGTAGATAGCTTTAGTGGTGTGGAGCTCCGTCCAGACAGAGAGGGTTTCTCTGCTCCGAGTGAAACCGTGGAGCTGGGCCTGCTGTTGGACTGACCCATCCGTCCAGAAGAGTTCCGGGTCAGAGATTGAGAGCCACTACGCTCCTTCTGATACTCAATGGGAGACTGCAGAGCTGTAGATACAGGCACCAAATCATTTTAATGGCTCAGTAAAAGAGTTTATTCAAATGTACAAGATTGATGTGACTGATTACCTGACAAGAAGTTGCTCTGTAAATCTAGTAGTTCTGTGATATGCTGAACCCAGACTTTTTTAATGTCCGTGTTTGCTGCTTGCAGGGTAAAACGTTCTGCTGACCCACGACACGACAACACAAACTTGCATGGATCATTTTCAACATGCTCCTCCAAGTCAAGGAAGCTCACCTGCGCAAATACAAGTCGCACATGACTTCAAGAGTCTTGTAGCTAGCATTAGCTATATCTCCATCCATCTATTTTTATGGGCATTTTGGAATATCGCATCAAAAATCGTTGACGGAAACGCCAAGATGAGCATAAATAAAAAAAATGTGCATAAAGAAACATATGCGCACAACTGAGTAGGATAAACATTCTATCCGATTAGAACAAATTGCATTAACTACAATGAAACCACTTTTACCGACTAAAGTCCAGTATGCGCATTAAAATAAAGTCCCACGATTTTGTTTCAAGAGATCATGTGTTGATATAATGTGTGCAATGGGACGGATTTAATGGACAAACCAGTGGTTCGACCACATTGCACATGTGAAATGTTGTTTTGGTCATTCTAAAATGCCTTAGCCAAAGTCTGTCATTAAAGCTGTTCAGTATTATTACCTGCAGAACTCCCAACATGCGGATTTAAAAAAAGACTCACGCAGCTTCTCCTATTGCAGCAAATTCCATTCCATTTTCTTTTTGGTGTTTGGCGCCAGTTTATCAGGAAGTGACGATTTTATTGTCTTTGACTTATTGGATGGAAACACTGCTTTATACGTAAATCTTTTATGTGATATTACAGTTTTGCGCATAGATTTAATTTGCATCTTTGGATGGAAACATAGCTATTGTGATGATCAAAACTTCCAAACAGTAAAACCCAAAATATACTTAAAACACTGTACGCACAAACGCAAAAAGCCCTTAAAAGTCTTTACAAATAGGCAATCGATACACTAAGATATTACAGACAAACTCCAAATACACATAACTTTCTATCTAATTCTATGTAAAGCTGATGAAATTTGTGTCACATGCAATAGAAGCATAGCATATGGATAAAAGTGTATTTTGGGCTTAAAACAATGCTATACTGTCTATAACCGTTAACAGTGATTCAGTTACCTTTATGCTCTTCTTAAACTGGTACCCTGGAGTGGAAGAGCCTTTCCGTAACAGCTCGCTGAAGATGACGATTTGCTCGAACAGGAAAACCCTGCGCTCTTTACTGCGGGACAGAACCCCAGAGTCCTGCTCGGTCACAAAGAAGGTCTCCTGCTGCAAGAGCTTTCCTTGACTCGTCAACTTCCCCTGAAGTACACAAACATACAAACTCATCATTCTCGGTGAATGCCTCAAAGAACTCACTAACGAGTAAACATTAACAATAGTCAGTGACTATGAAGGAAGCTTGAATTGTGTTAAAATGAAACTTTTAAGGATTAGGTTGAAGGGTCATTTCAACCCCAAAATGTAAGTGTTGTCATTGTTGTCAGCTTACCCTCATGTTGTTTCAAACCCATGAGACCTTGATTAAACTTCTAAACAAAAAATAAATGGATTATATCCACCCCTTTACATTTTTTAAAGTAAAATATCACAAACAAAGTCTAATAATAAGTTGGTGACCAATGAAATTTGAGGTGGGTTTGACCTTTCTTCTGTGGGCAAAAGAGCCATTTTTGGGACCATAGCCTGCTTGAGCACACTGCTAGCAGAATGTAAGATAGATTTCACTTTTTTAACATATATAAATTTAAATATATTTATATTAAAAATATGAGTGATGTGCATGCATATGCGAAGAAGCTTATTTGATTAAATAAAGACACTTTTTGTTATTATCTATACACTAAAATGGTAGTTTTAAATTTGTTGCCTCAGGGCAACATTTGCAGTTAGACCACTTTTGTAAAAACAATAACATCTTATGGATGGAAATGTTTAGAAATGTATAGTTATCACCATAATATATATTATTTGCTATAATGTATAATATTACTCACAGTTAATGGATGTTCAAACATTTTATGGAAGTAAAGAACAAGATTGAGCAGTTAGGCTCATTCCTTCCAACAGCGAGCTTGAAGAGAGTCACATTAGCCGTTTCCATTCAAAGATGCAAATTAAACTTGCAAAAAGCCACAGTTCTGCACAGTTTATCTTTAACCCTGATTAAACAAACTTGATTAAACTAACTGAGTTCTTCAGGCTTGTTTGAAACCTACAGGTAAGTGTGTTGAAGCAGGATTGGAACTAAACTCTGTGCGGGCTGCGGCCCTCCAGGAACTGAGTTTGACACCTGTGCACTACATGGTCCCTGATGTGCATCTGGATTTAACCCACTTGATGGTCATGGATAGACAGAAAGGGAGATACAGAGTACCAGGATGCAAAGGTTCATCTAAAGGAGGGTGCCCAAACTCTGTCCTGGAGGACCGGGGTCCTGCAGAGTTTAGTTGCCAACCTGCCAATACGTTTCTAGTATGCTAGTTAGAGCTTGAGTAGCTGTTTCAGGTGTGTCTAATTGGGGTTAGAGCTATACTCTGCAGGACACTGGCCCACAAGGACCAAGTTTGGGCACCCCTGACCTAAACCCAGATACCATTGGCTTTCTGAGGTTCCACAGAGAATAATGAACATTGGTAAATAAGTAAATTAAATCCATACCCTACAGGAACACACAATACACCATTTATGGCTGGTGTTTGATGAAATATTACTTGTTGATATTCTTTATGTTAAATTAAAACTTTTTCTAATGTATTTATGGCTTGTTTGTTCCTCATTTCACATATAATAATATTCAGAAAACCTTGGCGTTTTAGTGCCCTAATAGCATGTTGTTGCCCTGAGGTAACAAACCAAAATCTGGTGAGGGGGTTAGGGGGGGAACATATTTTATAATTGATTTATTATAAGGGACTCCCAAGCACTCAAAAATTAGGGTGACATATTTTTTTCCTCCTAAAACAAAAAATCATTCCATAGAGGGTTAAATGGAACCTAGGAGATTTCAGTTCCTCCAAGGAAATCATTGATGCTACAAAACATATGCAAAATCATAATTACAACTGTATGTAACAAATCTACTCACCTACAAATGCATAAAAAAAATATGAACTGTTGTTTAAAAGATGAAAAGCCAAATGGGTTTGTAGTGACATGAGAGTACCTGAACTCAATCATGGTAAAATCATCTTGTATTTCTCTACGCGTTTTAGTTTGATGAAACCTCAGAATGAATAAAGTGAAGCCTTTTCATACCTCATATCCCTGCAGTCTTCCCAGATTCATCATGTCATTGCAAAGCTTGGGTACCTGGGACATCAGGTCTACTGCATTCTGTTGTAAAGACAAACAATAGAACCAAGAAAAACAATTGAGCTCTGGGCATGAAACAAAAGATGCTTCAACAAACTTCACAAAAGTACAGTAAAACACAGTAGTTTGTTTATTCTTTAACAACTCTCTCTGCACTGGTTGATGGTATGTTTTACAATGGAGCTTAAAATTTAACTCTTTGTATTTAATGTTTTAAATGGTCTGGCACCTTCTTATTTATCTGAAACGTGTGATAGTTAATATATTTGCTAGATGTTTAAAGTCATCAAGTCAGAAATTGTTCAAAGTTCCTAGATCAACGTTAAAGAAAAAGAGAGACCGGACTTTGGCCATTGTGCAATAGTCTACCTCTTTCTTTTTGTAATAATTTTTTCTGGGTTTTCACCTTTATTGGATAGGACAGTAGACAGAATTGACAGGAAAGTGTGGGGAGTAGAGAGAGAGGAGGGATCGGCACAGGACCTCGAGGCAGGAATCAAACTCGGGTCGCCGTGAGCACCAGAAGAGTGCATGTGTCGATGCACTTTCCACTACGCCATTGGCACCGACAGTCTACCTCTTTCTATTAGAATAATCTCAGAATCTTTCTATTAGAATAATGTTTCATGTTTTATGCATTGTATTTAGTTTTATTCCTTTGAATTTTTATGCAATTTGTGTACACACAATGTTCAACGACGGCTGTTTTGTGCTATATAAATAAAGTAAACAATTAGTAAAAAAAAGTATTTTACCTCTATATCCTGACAATCCAACCCTGCTTTAGTGCTGTACTTCAAAACATCCTTGACAACAACAACAAATATGTATTAATATAAATGTTGTACATTAATAAAACGGTATAATTTACTACTTGCATCAACTGCTGATATCCACAGTACCTTTAATAAAAGCTGGTATTTAGTAATTCTCTGAATGGGTTTAATGAGAAAATCGCTGATGCTCAGTCTTGAGTTGATTTCTTGCTGAATCCCCTGTGAACCAAACACACACACAGACATGCTAATAAGATTCAAAAGACTGCAATTACATAAAATAAATGTATAAAAAAATATGCTGGTTGCATAATCCTTAAAGGCACGATACATATTTTTTGCTGCTACAGGGCACATATTTAGACCAAACAAAGGCTTGATGATGATATAACAGTGTAGAATCATAGATGTTGCCATCTTTATTACAGCCTATGTGACTCCTGCAGAAATCATGTTGGATGAGCTGAAGTATTCAACACTTATTATCATGGTAGAATGAAGCAGAATAGGATTGAAAGTTCAAGTGCGATGCGGCACGAAAACAGCAGAGCTTTTATTATGCCACAGTCCACCGCTTCTGTTTCTTCATGTCTTAATCACATGGGGAAGAAGCAGTGCTGTTTTATCATACTTAACACATTTTAGGCTTCTGTTATAATGCCGCTGTGTGCAGTCTAATAAAACACACAACATATTAAAGTGTCTTAGTTGTTTCCCTGTTTTCTATAAAACCAAACCAGAAATCGAGGGGTGTGTGATGTCATTAGCATGAACACACAAAACATGGTCCTTGTCAGTAGTTAAAATAGCTTATTTCTCTGGATTTGAACATTCTATAAAACATTTGGGATAATTCAAGTGCATAAATCAGCAAAATATATAACACTGTTCTAGTGTTTTTTGGTTATTTTAATAAAAAAATCGTACATGTTGTGCGTTTAAGCAAGTTTTTGGAATAGAGTTTTGGTCAAATGCCTTAAATATTGTCAGTTGGTAACAATGTGTCATGTTTTAAACTGTACAACTGATAACAGTTGACTAAATGGGACTGCAGAGGTCGTCAAGGACATTCATTCATTCATTCATTCATTCATTTTCCTTTGGCTTAGTCTCTATTTCAGAGGTCACCACGGTGGAATGAACCGCCAACTATTCCAGCATATGTTTTACACAGCGGATGCCCTTCCAGCTGCAACCCAGTACTGGGAAACACCCACACACACTCATTCACACACATACACTACGGCCAATTTAGTTTATTCAATTCACCTACAGCGCATGTCTTTGGACTGTGGGGGAAACCGGAGCACAGAGAACTCTACACAGAAACACCAACTGGCCCAGCCAGGACTCAAACCAGCGACCTTCTTGCCGTGAGGCAAAAATGCTAACCACTGAGCCACTGTGCCGTCCGCGGACATTGAACATTTCTACCTAAAGACTAGCTATAGCCTGCTTTTACCGCCCCATTGCACCTTTTCGGAGCTCTTTTTCGAAGTCTAAATGAAAGTAAAAACTAGTTGGAAGCTTCTTTTGGTGTGACATTGAATTAATAGTTATGTGTTTATTAGTCACACAGAATCAATGAAAGCAGTTAAATCTTCTGTTTATCCGGCAACCGCTATTTTCCCCAGGGGATTTCCTTAGTTTCTTTGTGTGTTTTGGGAAAAGTTTGGTTTCTGTGAGATCGCTCTCTGGACTTTGAGGAGATTTACTACAAATCATTCTTGAGAAGATTCCTTGAGATGTGCACAACAATCACAGCTTTGCTCAATTGCGTTTGTGATTTCAATTCGATGAATTGCCAAGTAGGCATGGGACGATAAAACTTCATAATTTACCATGGTTTTTAAAAGTCACGGTTATAAAACCGCAAAAATTTTCTCATATACCATTTCAAGGTATATGCAAGTTGTTGTGGTTTTGTTGTCAAAGACTATTTAATTTGATTTATTTAGGGAAAACAAATCACACCAACATCCTATAGACCAACTATGGACCTCAACAGTGCAGTGGCTTCCACAGAAAAGAAAGATTTTTAAAGAGGTTGTAAAGAAATCTGTATTTTTGAAACTAATGAAGACAGCAGAAGTCAATCATTTATTTGAATTCTTTAGCCTGACATGTTTACTGTTCCAACATATTATAAATGTTTATGTTAAAATAAAATATATTGTGTTAAATGGAGGAAAAAGTTGTTGTTTTTACCCAGACATTTAAAAAGAACATATTTTAGAGGAGTAATCACAATACTGTGAAACCGGGATATTTTTATCCAAGGTTATCATACCGTCAGCATCTTGTACCGGCCCATGCCTATTGCCCATCTCTACCTTTAGTAGTATTTAGACTTAAAATGCAGTTTCTCAAGATTTTCATAAACAAAACATCAGAGTTGGGCGCAACGTGTTCCACAGTAACGCGTTACTGTATTCTAATGACATTTTTGGGGAACGCAGTAATGTAACCAATTACATTTTAAATTTGTGTAATCTGATTACAGTTACTAAAGTCAATTTAATTGTGTTACTTACGTTACAAATATAGTTTTTAGAAGAAAAAATGCTTCTTTTAAATCATGTTTTCCGCTGCAACGTCAGTTAATAAGCATGCGCTTTTAAATTGCTGGAGAACGCAAGCTGAAATAGCTGCTGTCGAGAGTGGTTGCTTCAAGTGGAAATACAGACAATGCTTTGATTTCATTGAGCGTTTAAACAAAAACTTTGCTGTGAAATGCAGTCTATGTTCAGTCTCTAAATAACTTTCGACAGCTTTTAACTCGACCAGCAACTTGTTCAAGCTCTTGAATAGAAAGCATTCTAGGACAATACTTGTCACCAAGGAGGACACTGGCGCCCAAAAACATGGCAGCGCAACTCAGCCTAAACAGGCTAAATTAAATTTTTTTGTACAGGATTGGGAATGAAGGTATCTTCTGAATGTGAAGAGAACTAAGTGTAGCTGCTTATGGGGTCGTTCACATATCACGTCTTTTGCATATATTGGGAGCGCATATTGTGCGCGCACGCATTTCCCAGCCGCCCCCAGTTGAAAACCGCGAGTCATGTGACAAGAACTGACCGATCAGCTTCATACTTTGGAATATGCACAATTAGGTAGACTAATTACCTCAGACAAACACAGAACACCCAAGCACTGCAGTGCTTTTTCATGGATGTCAATGGTTACAGGTATCCAGTTTTTTTCTTTTGTGTTAAAAAAAGACAAACAGGTTTGGAACAAGTGAATGATGAGAGAATTTTAAGTTTTGGGCGAACTCTTTAAGTCTTTTGAATATATCAAGCTGCTGTGATCAACCCATTGTAATGTTTCTCAGTGATATTAAATCACTAATTGAGCTGCAGTTTATTTTGTATTTTTAAATGTATATTTTATTTGTTTTAAGAGTAACTTCAAAGTAAAGTAATTAGTAATCTGATTACTTTTTACATTAAGTAATTAGTAATGTAATCAGATTACAATTTTCCAGTAGTAATCAGTAATTTGTAATCTATTACTTTTTTAAAGTAACTTGCCCAACACTGCAAAACATGTATCATAAATGTCGGTCCAATAATACAAAGGTCAATGAAAAACAAACAAGCAAACATAAAATACTTCTGGCTTTTTTGCTAAGGGAACCAGGATGATGCTAAATCAAGTGTGTCTTACCTCAAAGTATGAATCATATTCTGCAACGATGAATTCTGATTTGGGTTTGTTCTGACAGTAAACCACGTACATGTGTAACCGTCTCTCCTACACACACACACACAAGACACAGGAACACACTTGACGAGCAATGCCTTTACACAGTTAAACCAAATCAGAGCTCATGTCGAACACATACTTACATGTTTACAGAACAGCTCAGGCAGTTTCTCGTGATCTTCCAGACATTTTTCCAGTTCCCCGACAAAAAAGCTTCAACAGCAATTGACAACAGAATTATTTTCATTTCCGCCATTTTTCGTTCGCAAATAAGTGTAGCTAAGAAATCCTGAGAAACGTACTCTTTGTGCCAGTCGTAGATTTGGTGAATGTTTCCAAAGACGATCTTATCTTTTCCTTTCATGTTATCAGGAACTCCTTTCTCCTCGATTCTCTTCATAAACCCCTTCAGAAAAAGCAAATTAATGGAAATGATAAGCAACTGTAATGTAACTAATAACTGTAATGATAACAGACGAACAGTAGGATCCACTCAAGTAAAACCTCTTCTGATTCAAATGCAAAAGCAGAGTAAAAAACAAAGAAAGACAAAAAGATTTAATCCTCACACTGAATAAAGTTTAAAGAAAAAGGATTAAGGGCTTTAATATACTATATTTTGATGCTACATCTCTTCAGATATGCCTCCAGTCACTGTCATAGTGTCATTATGCCGGCTGTTTTCTGTTAATAGCTTGTTTCTCACCTCAACCACGATACCCAGATCTTTAACATAGTCTTTTTCCGTCTGGATTAATTCCTTGACTACAAACCTACAAAAGAACAAGCATAAACATTAGTTAATAAAGAATTTGTTTATCTGTCACAAATGAATCTAGAAAATTTAGGTCAGGTTAAGGCCCAAAATACTTGTCTTTTAATGGTGTTGCGGTAAGAAAAATGTTATTAAAACAAATAGGACAAATACACACAGATAAGCATTCTATAAAATAAAATAATAAAATAAAATAAAATAAAATAAAATAATTCACTCACTATACATTGGCCCAAATTTGTGATTTTATTCTAAAGAATTATTAGATTTGTTTAAAGGTGCTGTATGTAAGTTTTTGACTCTTCTAAAGCATAGAAATACCATAATATGTTTGCAGATATTTAGGAAACATGCTAATTGAACATTCTTGTTTATCTGAAAAACAATGCTAAAGTCAGATATTCTCCTTTGAAAATGTGCTTTCCGTGCTGGAAAGCTGTCTTTGTTTTGGTTTTTTTAACCCACCCACTGCCAGCTTAGCCAATTATATTTCAGCACCCTGGGTTGGCTTGTTGGAAAACCGTGTATTTGGTTCATTCAGTCATGAAGGCTCTCAAAGCATGTGCCCGCGACCGAAATGCGAACTCCGGTGGACCGTAGCAGACTCCGATATGAGACGCAGATTCAGAGTTCGACATGAAGTGGTTATTAATTAGCAAATAATATAAATATTATGAGCGTAAACATTAGGTGAGCAGGTTACATTGTAACTTCGTGTCCTAACAACACGCTACGTGACGAGATTTGCAGTGATAAGCAACTTGGCTGTTTGCACCAGACGAAACACGACAGAAATTTAAATACGGCCATTCAGAAGCACAGAATATGCACTCACTCACCAAATGGTAAGGTTTATAATCTAATTAGTACATCTTAAACCTCTTTAACATTATTATATGTACATGCTGAATGATTGATATTTGTTTTGTAACTCGGCTTGCACTGAGTCACAGTTCTAAAGTTCAATTTGACACGATTTATTTTATTTTCAAGATCTGAGGTGAAACTATCTGCTGTAGTATGGCAATAAATGTCATGTAAAATGCCATTCAAACTCACATTATTAGCATTTAACACTGAATAAAGCACATGAGGTGTACCTGAGGTGATCATTGTTTATCCTGTTGTTCACCTGTCAGAAATAGAAGCCGCTTCTAAAATATAAATTTCAGGTGTTGGTTAGGACAAAAACTCCTTTTAGTATAAAAAAAATATTTCTTCTATAGTGTGCTGTTGCTTTTAGTTAGAAAACGGTTCAGGTACACGTCAATCTGGCAACCTGCGCTTGCGTGTGTTTTGATCCAGGAGTGCAATACCCAGCGACTTCAAACTTACATACTGCACCTTTAAGAGTCTTTTCAACACTTTTTCCATTTTCAAGAGTAATTACTGAAAAGCACATGATAATAAAAATGTAGTAAATTCTACGTAACCAATTTATTTCTGTTCTTAAAAGAAATGTGTAATAAATATCAATATTTACCAAAGAATTTAAATATTACTGTAAAACAAAATCAACATTGAGTAGATATAAACAGTTAAAGGCAAAATGATTATCCCTCCTATAAAAATGTAAATTATTTTCAAATATTTGCCAAATGATGTTTAATTGAGAAGTGTTTTTAAAATATTTTCTTTATAGTTAATAACTAGTTTTATTTTTGATGATTAATTTCTTTTGTCTTTGCCATGAGGACAGTCCATAATGGGGGTTTTTATGCATTTTTATGTATAGTTTTTATGTACAGTTATTTTGCAAGAAAATAGTATAAGTACTCAGCTAAAAGTGCAATGTAAAGGCTTAACTAGCTTAATTAAGTTAACTAGGGAATTTAGGTCAATTAGGTCAAATAATTAATTCACTGGACAACAGTGGTTAAAAAAAGAAATCTTCAGGGGCTAATAATATTGACCCTAAAAATATTTAATAAATAATAATAATTAAATACTGCTTAAATCAAATCAAAAGAAATACGACTTTTGCCAGAAGAAAACAAAACCAAAAACGGAATACTTTAAAATGTTTGTTGCACTATTAAACATCATGTTAAAAAAAGAATAAAAAAAAGAATAAAGATTCAACAGGAGGGTTCATACTTTTGTCTTCAACTGGAAGTATATCAATTCTATCAATAGTATTAATGCAGGGTTCCAACTAGTAAGCCCAACTAATAAATGTTAATATACATATTAAAACAAGTAAATACATACATAAAGAATGATTTGATTAGTATAAAATAAAATGTACAATTTACACCTAGGCCAAATAAGTGAAAGGCAGTTGTCTCTTACATTCGTCCGCGCAGCGCTTTGGCTTTCTGCTCTAGTTCTGGGTTTCTGGGTGGCATTGGGCTCTGCTCCGCTGGATTGACCGAGCTGAATCCTGGGTACAAGCCTGGCTCCAGTGTCTAGAGGAATAGAGACAAGACAAACACAAACACACTCAGATTCAATCCCTGTATTTGGCAGAGCCAGACCTGATGTGGGAAAACAAACACAGCAATTGACTATTGTGTGCATATGTGTGTGTGTGTGTGTGTGTGTGTGTGTGTGTGTGTGTGTGTGTGT
>CAIGQV010000260.1:512743-525258 GCA_903798115.1 Danio jaintianensis | reverse complement strand
GTGTGTGTGTGTGTGTGTGTGTGTGTGTGTGTGTGTGTGTGTGTGTGCACTTGCCTACCCATCTAAGAGGAGACCTTGGTGTCATTAATACACACCCACTAACAGGGAACCTGGAGCCATGAGGGGAGATTTTTCAGGTCCCCTGTTGGACATGCCTTAAATCGTGTTAAAATCAAATGATCTCTGGTGAAGGCCTCTAGTGAAGTTTGTTTTTTGACCAAGAGAGGACCTGTGTGTTTCACATTCAGTGTCACTGCAGACTATGAAGGTCCCCTGTTGGACGGGCAGACATCATTCAGAGCTTCAGGTCCTCACTTGGCATGTGACCTTAAAAGAAAATTTTGTATGTGATTTTTGTTTCTTTAAAATGAGCAGAAACCCTAGTGCCCTCTTGGCCAGTATAGAGCCTCTTAGTATCATAGACGTGTATGTGTTTGTGTGTGTGAGACACAGCCCTAAACTGCAGTAAACATAATCAGACCTAGACAAAAGACAAAGAGAAATCTCACTCAAGAAAACAAAGGGAGTTTTAATATATGGAACTTTTTTTTTTTGGCAAGTTTGGAAATTACTTGGCAATACTTTGGAAGGCTTTTTGTTACTTTATGGATGGACTACTAAAGACAACAATCAAAGCTGACTCAATTTAAAGTCAGGAGGTTGGCAAGACTTTTATTTCAATGTGTTGATGTACTTCCAACTAGAGATGCACCGATTGCAGTTTTGTAGGGTGATTCCATTTTACGATTTTTTTTTGTAAGTGTGAATTGCCGATACAGATATTCGATAATTCTGATTTTCTTACTACTACGACGACTATGACTACTACGACGACAACGATTATTATTATTACTACTACTACTACTACTGCTATTACTACTACTACTACTATTACTACTACTAATACTACTAATACTAATACTACTTACTTACTCACTCCCAGGGCCATTTTATATCAAAGTTGATATTTAGCCGCACCATATATTGGTGTTTCACATCTAGTTTTTATGAGGTGGGTTGTTAGCCCAACGCTCAACCCCCAACCTGGTGGACCAGGACATATACTACGGACAATTTAGCTTACCCAATTCACATACAGCACATGTCTTTGGACTGTGGGGGAAACCGGAGCACCCAGAGGAAACCCATGCCAACACGGGGAGAACATGCAAACTCCACACAGAAATGCCAACTGACCCAGCCGGGGCTTGAACCAGCAACCTTCTTGCTGTGAGGTGACAGTGCTACCCACTGCACCACTGTGTCGCCAATACTACTACTACTACTTATACTAATACTACTACTACTACTAATAATAATTATATCAATACTAATACTACTACTAATAATAATAAATCAATAAAAAACTTATCTTAAAATGGTATCTGATTTCTTATTTGCTCAATGTAAAATTGCTTGGATTTGTGAAAGAGCAAGCAAGCTGATGGCCAATGAAAGACAAATGCTTAACTAAACAACACAACCACTAAAAAAAGCACATATTGACATTTGGACATTCTATAAAAATAATAGCAGGTGACTGATTAGTTTGGTTTACTTAAAAAAAGTGAGTAAACCCATTGCTGTAAAATTTAAAAGTTAAAGGGCACCTATTTTACCCCTTTTTCAAGATTTAAGATAAGTCTTTTGTGTCTCCAGAATGTGTCTGTAAAGTTTCAGCTCAAAATACCCATCAGATTATTTATTATACATTTCTGAATATGGGAAATTTGATCTGTTAGGACACCGTAGCTGTTTGTAGCTGTTCATGCAAATGAGCAGGTTCTCCCTGCCCACCATTCCCACATGCGTGTCAGAGCCATAGAATGTGAGAAGTGACAGACTAGAATGAAACCGATCTCCTTTACTACAGTAAGAACTTTCCTTTTTGATGTATTTGTTGTGGAGTTAATTCAAGCCTTTCTGCAACGATGAGTCTGACACAATGTCGTAACAAAGTTTGCACTCACACGCATACATACATATGTTTAACTTTTCACTCTTTTTGCACGACAAATGTGACAGGATACACATTAATATACACTGCTTTATGGATATCCGTTATGTTAATGTACAAAATAAACCTGATTTAACGTCCACAAACCGGGATTGAAGCGTCTTCTTTTATAATTGTACTGACATGCGGCTGTGGTGATGAATTACAGCGATTTTACAGAATTTATCCAAACATGCAAACATTTTAAAAACGTTTTAAACTTGTAAAACTCATTATTGAGCTGCAGCTGATCATAGAGAGCTGAACAGATCTTTTAATCCCAGTTGCTTTGTGCAAATCCTGTCTTGTAAATATGTTTATACTCGTTACTATGGAGATATGTTAATATGCGGCTGTCAATCAATTCGGTGGGTGGGGAAAACCGCACTCCTGTTGACCTTATTCTTCAATGCGGAAGTGCGCTCGTTTTTGCGATTGTTTTAGAACTTCCAATTCAGCTGCCTATGGGAGAAATAACTAGGAATAATAAACGGCAGTAAACGGTCAAACTACTTACTCTACAAACAAGTCTTTGCATGACTATACAGACAAAGTAGAATAATATAATAAGAAAATATCAGTTTGCAACATCAAGCAGCAAAACGAGCTGTTTTTAACGTCGAAAAATGAATGGAAGTGAATGAGACCGGAAGTCTCGAGCCAAAATGATTCAAATGGCTTCGCCCGCTCGTACGCGGAGAACAAGGTGAATATGTCACATTGCGGTGGGCCTCAAAAAGGGAGGGATTTGGATCCTATTTTAACGTAAGAAAATTAAAAAAAGACAGTGAACACACTATACCTAAACACAATTCTGTCCAAACAGCTTCCAAAAGTTGATTTTCATCATAGGTGCTCTTTAAGTCAACTTAAGTCAATTCCAAGTTACAACAGGTTTACTCACTTTTTTTTAAAGTAAAGTAATCGCTTTTTACAGTGTCTAAACCAGGTCAAATGGGCAGTAATATTAAATCAAACAGATCAGCACAGAGGACGTGTGTGCAGATTATCTCAATAATCTAGCACATGCCCAAGAATTAGTGATTGTCTCAAAGCAAGAGGAAAAAGAAAGACCGAAAAAGAGGAAAACCCAGAGGTTGTTGGATCAGTCCATTCCTGCCAAAGGAGGGAAATCGGGTTTGGGTACAGCAGCCCCACTCACCATTTTAGTTTTGACCAGTTTTTCTATAGCACTGACAAGCTCAGCAGCACTGGGGACATCAGCCGAGCTCTGCCGGGAAGCCAGCAGCACAGACGACTACAGGGGACAGCAGTACAGGAGGAGAGAGACATTAGACACACAGGCAGGTCAGAACAGCAGCGGCTGGAGGAGCAGTTAGCATGATAAAGCTTTGGTGTGAAGAGAAGAGAAGAGAAGAGAAGAGAAGCAAAGGCCAGTGCAATCTTACACGTCAAGAACATGCCAAACATTTCACCTCCAAATCAAAAGTCAAAATAATACATTATATATTTAACATTTTTAAATTAACAGTTTCCGTATTTTGTTATTCACAACTTTATTTACGATTGCGAATTGCATTATGGGAGCTTGATCTCGTCTCTGTCAACTTTTGATGTTGAAAATTCATCTCTAAAGTTTAACAAAGTGACTTTTATTGACACTTTGCAGTTTGAAATAGTATAATGTATAAGAAATTATGTATAGAGAAATAACTGAAAATCTACTGGCAGTGTATGACAAGGTTTTTGTACCAAAATATACAACACCAATCCAGACAATATATGACTTTCAACTATTAAAAATGTTCAGAAAAGTCACTTTTTTGAACTTTTCAACGTTAAAAGTTGTTGTAAGAAGGATCAAGGTCCCATAATGCAATTCAAAAACATGAATAAAACGGGGAAAATAAAAAAATAAAAACACAAATCACAAAATACAGAAAACTGCTAATTTACGGACATTTTTTTGTGTACTTTAATGGCCAGTACAAATCTTACGTTGACATAATCTTCTCAAATGCTCATTACAATGATAGATTTAAATGAATGAATGAAGGAATGAATAGTTAAAAATCCATAAGTTAGTAAGTAACAACAATTGCTATTTCTGTGCGAATAAATACATACAGAAATAAATATATACAGTCAAAGCTGAAATTATTCATACCCCTTGCAAATTCCGACTTAAAGTTACTTTTATTAAACCAGCAAGTTTTCTGCTTTGGAATAGCTTGGACTACTTGGAATGGTATAGAACTTTTGGAATGTATATATAATACAGTGGTCCCTCGCTATAACGGGGTTCACCTTTCGCAGCCTCGCCGATTTTTTTTATGGAATTTGACATGCTTTTTTTTTTTACAGCGCATTGTGTTCTGTGTCCTGATTGGCTGTAGACCATTGTCAATCAATCTCCTCTGTGTCTCCTGTACAGTACAGAATGCGTTCAGCTTGCCAAATTAACATAAATCTTCGATCGCTAGCAGTGTGAGTTCCAACAAGGATGCAAAAAGGGTTGTAACTGTCCGCAGCAAGACCATCGTAAAGGGGGTCGCAGACCGGATGTGCTGCGCCACGACATACCATGCAGCGCCATGCAAACATAGGTTTATATTAGGGTACGCACACCGGCGCCGCAAGTCGGCAGCTGTCTACGGTGCCCAGCTACGACTCAGGACACTGTTCATATTTCTGCCGCACCACAGAGCGCCATCTGAATATTTTAATTTTAAATAACATGCGAATGTGTGCGTCCAGTGTGTGTTACTTTCAACTGTCGTGTTCGCAGCGCATCCGGTCTGCGTGACCCCCTTAAGGATGGAGTCTGCTTTAGCTTTGTGGATCAGTGACTGCAGGAAAAAGAACATTACGCTGGATGCCAACATTATCCACACAAAAGCTAAAAAGCTCTATGAGCCTTTTGCTGCCAGCGATGAATGTTTGCGCCTGACAACAGGTTTTGATCTTTGGTTTCATTCTATAATACTGGACTAATTTTTCTACGAAAGTTTGAACTTTGAGAGTGTTTAAACAAGAGAGAAAAGTGTGAAAATGTTAATGCCTGTCTGAGAAAAGTGTATAAAGTGTGCAGTGAGGGGTTTTACGGCCTTAAAACATCTATAATAATTGTAAAAATAAAAAAGCTGACTACTTTGCGGATTTCGCCTATTGCGGGTTATTTTAAGAATGTAACTCCCGCGATAACTGAGGGACCACTGTATTTCAAAAGTTCTATATATAAATATACAGTGCTCAACATATATGATTACACCTCTCACAAATCTCTTATTTAAATTTATATTTTCTATAGGAAGCTTTACAATATTATATTTGTGCATATACATTAGATTAGTCAGTACTGAAGCCAAATCTGGAGCTAATCTAACAAAATAACTTACGATAACGGTCCATAAACTAGTACACCCAAATGTATATGTTAGAGAAAAAGAATAAACAAAAAAATGTTAAAAGAGCAAAATTCAAGAGAAACAAAAAAAAATAAAAAATGTGTTGAAATTTTGTTGTTTGTAACTTTTTTTCCAGTATTTCGCATGCATTTAAATGTATTATCTTTCTATTTCTAAAGATGTTTGGTGACTAAAATATTATTTTAATAAATATATCTGTTTAATTAATCTGTTTTGTTTAAATGCAGCTAAATATATGACCTATATTGACTGAGAAATGGAAAAAATATATATTTTTTCATTTTTTCAATATTATTCATTTTCAAAATGGGGTGTACTCATTTATGTTGAGCACTTTATATACATTATAATATACATACAATATATATAAACAGCAAGACCTGAAGATATTCATGTAATATTCCCCTCATTAGATATGTTTGGGGTCATAAGCACATTACTACTACAACCGCAAGGCACAGTGTGTAAAACCAGTGTTGACTTTCACAATAAAAGTTTCACAACTACATGATTTAAGCTTCTCTGCAACAATAGGATGTATTTGTGGTTAGCTGACTGAGACGGAATGCCTCCACCCAAGAGTTATGAACAACATTGACATCAGGGAGGAAAAAATCATTAGTAAATGTGTGTGTGTGGGGGGGGGGGTGTGGGGGGGGGGGGGGGGGGGTGGGGGGGGGGGTTGTATACAAGTATGAGGGAGTCGGGTGGAGACAGTTATGAACACATGGTGAGTGATGCATTTAATAAATCTATTCTCTGCATTGTGTCCGTGTACCTTCTCTTCCTGAGCAGACGGGTCTTTAATGATTTCCATTGGAGGAGGGAGAGGAGTGTGAGACTCGTCCTCAGGCTCTTCCTCTCCTCCACTGTGCATCCCAGATGAAGACTTGGAGAGCGTCCCCTCTTCTTTTTGCACTCGCTGGAAACACAAAAACAGACAAAATTATGGCAGCTCTTCCTCTCCATCCTGAACTTCAGACTGAGACTGAATTGTTATTGTTCTCATCTGAGCTATTCTGCAAAGTGTCTGACATAGAGTCTGAAAAGAGTCTTTTATATGTTATTACTAATCTAATTTCCTATATTAAGGGGGCTAATAATTTTGACACTAAATAATAATATATAACATAATAAATAGATAAATAAACAAATAAAAAAACCACACAAACAAATAAATAAAAAACAAACAAAAATATACAAACAATTATGAATAAATAAATAAATTTAAATAAATAAAAAACATACAAACAAATTAATAAATAAACAAATATAAATAAATAAATTGAAGTAAATAAATGAAAAAACAAACAAACAAACAAACAAATAAAAAACAAACAAAAAACATACAAACAAACGAATTAATTAATTTAAAAAATGGTTTTATTCCATTAAAAAGAAATAAGACTTTCTCCAGAAGAAAACAAATTTTTTTTAATAAAAAAATTAAAATAAATAAATAATATATATATTTATATATATATAAATTATCACAGGAGTGAATAATTTTTGTTCAACCTTTCGATTTCATTAAGGCCTATATATATATATATATATATATATATATATATTTTAATACAACAGTTCTGTCTGGTTCTTAAATCTGATTGGCTGATAGCCGTGCGATATTCTGCAAATAACAGCACTCGTCCAGCCTCTTAACCCTTTACCCTTGTGTATTACTCCGCCCACATACAGCAACAAGCAGAGGACACTCTACAGTTTGACAAATATTGCTGCTGTTGGACAACATAATGTACTTTTCAGGCTTTTTAGTCGAGAATGTAGTTGTTTAGATTGCAATATGCTACTCGTGTGATATATAAATATACTATTTTATATATAAGAATAGGCAGTCACACCCCAAATTGTGTTCAGCTCTTTGACATTACTTTAAGTAATGAATAATCTAATTGAAAAAGACCAAAAAACCATGCTAATCTTTTAAGAACATGATTTGAAAGGGGTTTGAACCCCTCAAAATCTGGCTTAGAAAGCGATCACTGAGGATTATTTGCTTCATATATTGAACACTGATGTATTTAAATCACATGAGCCACATGAAAATATACTACAGCAACCTACAGTAAATACTAACATTTTTTTTAAACCATACTATAATGTATGTTTAAGTACTCAAATTAATATGATGTGGTAATTAGTTGCTATTATACCACAACAACTATAGTAGTATATTATAAATATATTTCAAGATATTGTAAAAAATACCCAATGCTATAGTTTTTTACAATTCCTTTTATACTGCAACTACTTACTAATGTAGTCAAATTTAAGTACACTACAGTATGTATTACATTTTGTCAGTACACTATAGCCAATTCTACTGTAAGCTTTAGAATATAAAAAAGTGTTGTAAATATAATATATACTGTAAAACACACTTTAATATATACAGTATAGTTAGGCACACACACAATCTGCGCATGGAAAAATCTGCAAATCTTTTCATCCATTTATTTACTTATGTAAATGTGTGTAAACATATTTTTATTCATATATTCGTTTGACCTAATTTCAGAAATATAATTGAATAATATGGAAATGTTTAGATAAATTATGTACAATACCATTTTTATTGTCAAGTAATATCTTCTGTCTTTTTAGAAGATTTATTGGATGAGAGAACTGTTGTAGCTTGGTTTACAAAACTGGATTTTGATTGTATTTTTTTATGTGAGGTTTTCAGTTCCTACACCCTCAAAATCAATTTGTTTTTTACAAATTTATGCTTAGAAATAGCAAAACCAATCTGCATATTCAGTTTGACCATAGGTATGGTTTAAAAACACTATAGTATTTACTATAAATACTATAAATTACTTTTTTCATGTGGGTACTTGGCTACTTTTAAACACATACACACACACACACCAACACAAATCTGTCTAAGAAAACATATTAAGAAACATAAACATAAAATCTTCCCAATTCACAGCCTCAAAGCAGTTCTTTTAATTTATTGTTTGGCTTCTAGTGAAATGGATGAAATGCTTTGAATTTATTGTTGGAGAATCTGCTGTAGCTCTGAAAGACAGCAGGCATATGGGTAATGTCCCCCATTGTGGTGGGCCCCACAAACCCTGCTTTTCAAACACAGAAGCTCTTTTGTAGCAGCACATTATATGGCACACAGCTTTAAAAAGTCAGGCTAATCATCACCCTCTGATCTGAACGGCTGCTGTCGGGGCCAAAGAGAGCCTTTAATATGGCATTAAAATTGCCTGCAGAACAAGAGGGCTACTTTTCTCTGTATGGCCATGATTGCGTAAAAAATAGCTATGGAGAAATGAAGGAGGGGTTATAATGTAAAAAAAAAAGAAGTTATAATCCCTCTGAGGTAAAATAATAACATATATATATATTGTATATTGTATGTATATATATATATATATATTGTCCGCCATCACCACCTGCTTTTTTTTACTGGTTAATTAACAGTTTATTACATATTAACAGTTTTAAATTGAATTAATTAACATTTTTTATGCTGTCAAAAAAAAAAAAAAATAGACCAAAGTTGCTATTTTTGACATTTGTAGTAGTTTGAAACAATATATTGTATAATAAATAATATATTTAGAATAAATTAGTAACAGTAAAAGGAAAACAAATGCTGGTTTACCACTTTTTGTATTTACATGACTAGACAATATATTGTTTCAAACCATTAAATGTTACAGATCAACATCAAAAGAGATGAAGTTTCCATGAAGCTATTCAAAAGTGTAAAAACAACAACAATCACAACTGTTAATAAATCACCTTAGACAAGCTGCAAAACAACAGCAATAAACCGGGTTTTGGGGAATTCTTTTGTGAAAATTAACTACAGGGTCAATCATTTTGACTGATTTAGTTTTGTAATTGAATAACTTTGTTAAAATAAAACCCATAGATAAATTGGACATTCTATGTGTTAATAAGAAGCTACAGCAGTGCGTTTGATACTGAGATTTGGAAGGATGCTAACTGCCCTACAATCACAATGTGGATTGAATCTATGATTGAACTTGTATCATATGAAAAAAGTGAGTTAAGTTGAATGGAAATGACAAAGACGTGGGAGAATTTTAATCAGAGTGTTGTCTCATTGGATGACTAAGAATAGACCCCTGTTTAGAATGTGAATTACCCTGTTGTGCTTTACAGCAGTGGTCCTCAACCCCCGGGCCGTGGTACAGAGCCGCACAAGAAATCATTAATTATTTCCGTTTCATTTATTATCTGAGTCTGAATGATTTTTTATTTTGAAAAATCTTTTATTTTGAAAAATGACTGCATTCTCACGGTTATATCTCGGTCACGTAAGCGTCAAAATTTAACCCACAAGCTAGTAAAATGAGTAAGAAACAGACGTCTTTAAAAAAAGTTTCTTTGTGAAGGGAAAAAAAGGCCCAGTGAAGGACCCACAAACTGCCAAGGAATAGATCCGCAACCCATTTGTTAACAAATCAGGTGAATCCACCATGTCTGTGCAAGAAGATCAACGGCTGAAGATCACAAACAATGGCGGCCTTCTAAGAGCACGCAGTCGAAAGCATCTAAACTTTTCAGAAAACTGCACCGCGAGTCACTTGACAAGAACTGACTGATCAGCTTTAAACTTTGCATGGAATATGCACATTTCAGTAGACTAATTACTTCAGACAAACACAGAACACCCAAACATTGCAGTGCTTTTTAATATAAACTTGTATCAGAGCTGCAGCAATGTTTTGTCAGCTTGTCATCCTCTGAGAAAACGGTTGATGGTCGCCTAGCAATCTACGTAAAGCCACCCCCCAGGGCCGCGATAAAATTGTCAAGTGTTGACCGGTCCGTGGTGATAATAAGGTTGGGGACCACTGCTTTACATTGTGAAAATGTGTATGCATTTATTTTTGTATACAGTATGTTTAATGACTTACTGATCGTTGTACTGGAAGGTACTTTTTAAAGAGAAATCAATAAAAAAATAAATAAAATAAAATAAAACTATAGTATCCTACACTATGCTAAACTTTTGCATATTTCATTCTTAATTTGTTATTTCTTTAAAATTACTGAGTTTTTCTACCTTGAATGGCCATGACAGTCGAAATGACCTCATGCATTTCAACATCCGCATTTGAATATTGTGCCTCTGTTGCCTAGCAACTGTCTGCTAACAACAATGTAACTTTTATGATAGCAAAAACATAGCTTTACTTCAGACACATCTTTCTAACAAGAAGGTCGCTGGTTCGAGTCCTGGCTGGGTCAGTTGGCATTTTTGTGTGGAGTTTGCATGTTCTCCCTTGTGTTAGTGTGGGTTTCCTCCGGGTGCTCGGGTTTCCCCAACAGTCCAAAGACATGCGTTATAGGTGAATTGAATAAACTAAATTGGCCGTAGTGTATGTGTGTGCATGTAAGATTGTATGGGTGTTTCCCAGTACTGGGTTGCAGCTGGAAGAGCATCCGGTATGCTGGATAAGTTGGCGGTTCATTCCGCTGTGGCGACCCCTCATGAATAAAGGGACTAAGCCGAAGGAAAATGAATGAATGTATGACGTCATTCTAACTTTTTCACTGTGGTGAAAAAACTTTGCTCTCTCGCTTGCAGGACACAAAGTGAGGTACAAACCCTTGGGGTGGTTTAGGAGCTCATAAATATAGGCTATACTATAAAAAAGATAGTATTTTAGGGAAATGACTTTATATAACAGACATTTAAGGCTTAATTCTAAATTCTAAAATCTCAACAGAATATTTGCATGCAAATATGGTGACAAAAATTCTATTCAGCTCAGAGTGGTCAAAATGAACTCCATGGCCATTCTAGTAGTAATAGAATTCTGGTAGTTTTTAATTCAGTTGCTAATTAATATGAATTTGAATGATCAACTTGGAATTTTGATTGACAAATGTATTTTTTTTTCTCTTTCTGTTTCCTATATTGTGCCGGCAGAGAAATGTTACAAGTATCTTGATGGCATATACAAATAAGAAATACTTTGCTCATTCTTTTAGTATAGCTGCTAGTGAAAATGTGAGACTGAGGAAATGAGATTTAAATTTAGCAGGAACATTTGGGTTGGGAAGAAAACTGCTCTAAACGGACAGTGGGTGAACAAAGTGTGAATAAATAGCGGGGTCAGTGGGGTGCGGAATAAAACTGGGCATGAACGGGACTGAAAAAGCTGCCCTGCGCAGAGCACTACTCCAAGATATGGCATGACAAATAAATTGAGGGCTTGCTTTTATAAATTTCAAAGGGGGGCTTAAATCCTGAATTAACAAAAAAAGTACATAAGCAATGCAAGACAGTAGAATAAAACAGAATATTGCGATCTGACTGTGTATTAGTTTTTTGTTATGCTAAAAACGTGCACAATACCTCCTCCAAGGTGTCATCCTGTAGTTCGGGCGGCCCCATATCAATACTCTTGCGTCCATCACGTTTCTGCTTCTGTTTGCTTGGGATCTTCTTGATATTACTGCCATGACTGAGGCGTCGGACAGGACTGGTCAGCCACTTCTTCAGTGTATTCCCAGAGCGCTTGGGTCCAGGAGAGCTACTCTGCAGGGAGTTCAGGGACGGCTGTGGCTGCAGTGTGGCCACTGACTCGGTCTTTCCTTCTGGGCCACTAACTGCATAGTTTTCTGTAGGAGGAAGAACACAGTGACGGGTGAATGGAACTGAAGTTTGTGACAATATTAATGATCAAATCTGAGAGAATTTTTAAATAAATATTCCAGGTTAAATGCGACTTGATGGTACAGAAACAGATTACAAGTACACTAAGTATGGCTCTCTGAAGAAAAATCACATCCAAAAAAACATAGCAATTTTTTTAGAATAGTATTTTAAACATCGATTTAAAAATTCTAGAAAAAAATGGGGACAATCTGCAGCAACATGGTGGGCTTTTTAAAATGGATAATTAAGGTACATTGTACTTATTTTTGTTTTGGGAAATATGCAAGTATTAGCTGTTGGATTGCAGTACTAAATAAAACATATATATAATTTTTTAAGAAAATAAGAAAAATATAGATCATCCTGTTCTAAAAGTAATGATTTTACTTTGAGTAAATGCAATGCTCGAGGGCCTTAGTTGTCCTTTGTGTGAAAAGATGAATGTCAAAAT
>CAIGQV010000260.1:483724-495465 GCA_903798115.1 Danio jaintianensis | reverse complement strand
TCAGGAGCTTGCTCTAGTAGCGGCTGTCATCCAATCAGGAGCTTGCTCTAGTTGTGGCCGTCATCAAATCAGGAGTTTGTTTTAGTAACGGTTGTCATCCAATCAGAAGCTAGCTCTAGTAGCGGCCGTCATCCAATCAGAAGCTAGCTCTAGTAGCGGCCGTCATCCAATCAGGAGCTTGCTCTAACTGCACCGTCATCCAAACAGGAGCTTGCTCAAGTAGCGGCTGTCATCTAATCAGGAGCTTGCTCTAGTTGCGGCCATCATTCAATCAGGAGCTTGTTTTAGGAATGGCTGTCATCGAATCAGGAGCTTGCTCTAGTAGCGGCTGTCATCCAATCAGGAGCTTGTTTTAGTAACGGCTGTCATCCAATCAGAAGCTAGCTCTAGTAGCGGTCGTCATCCAATCAGGAGCTTGCTCTAGCTGCGCCGTCATCCAAACAGGAGCTTGCTCTAGCTGTGCCATCATCCAATCAGGAGCTTGCTTTAGTAGCAGCATCATCCAATCAGGAGCTTGCTTTAGTAGCGGCCGAATCTGATGGACCAGAAATGGCGCCGTTCATGTCAGCCATTTTACTGAAGTGAATTTCACGTGTGAATAAAGTGAGGAAACTCAAAATGTGCAAGTGTGAACGTCCCCTTCTGACCAATCAAATGCTCTCTAGTATCTGACATGTCCCACCCCCTTTAAGACACTTCTCATTTGCTTTTCATTTGATGCGCTTGAGCTCAAACACTCACTGGCAGAGCTCATATAAAAACAAAATGCTATTGGCTGTTTTTTTTAAAGGGGAGGGGCTACTATAATTCCCGCCCTCTATTCATGTTTCAGTTGAGATTAAGGGCCCTATCATACACCCGGTGCAATAAGGCGCAAGAGGTGTTTTGCTTGGTTTGTTGCTATTTTCCGACCAGTGCAACCCTAATTTTCACATTTTGCGCCACGTTGTTTAAATAGCAAATCCATTTGCGCCACTTTGTGGACTCATGGGTGTGCTGGTCTAAAATAGAGGTGTGTTAAGGCGCATTGTTAGCACGTTGCTATTTTGAGGAACTAAAATAGACAGCGCCATTGACCAACTGAAAGCAGGTCTAAAGTCCAGCGCAGAGCGCGTTAGTTGTGCGCCTATGCGTCCAAACACTTACACATTGCTTAATACACACAGGATGTACAGCAATACACAAATATCTTATACATATGAAAAAAATTTAAGGATTAAAATGTTACAAAAATTATTATTTTCTACATAAATATAAAAACCACTGCCTCCATGCCTTCTTCATGCCTGGGGGCTTTTTTTTAGTTCATTCATGATCATTTGCATTTGTATAATGTTATTATTAGTAGTAGTATTATTTATTATATGCATATTTATATTTGTTTTAATAAAAACAAGTTTAGATTTGTCCACCTGTCGGGTTTTGGAGACGTCTGCATCACCATATGGGGCATAAGAATAGGACGCATGTTTGGATATAACTCAGTTTTTTGACCACACTTCATTATTATTGTTCATTTATTCGTTTGCTGGAAATTAGAACTGAATTTAAAATAGTTTTAAAACAAATCTTTGCGCTTAACAAAAGGAAATTAAATATGTAGTACAACACCGTTTCCTTATCCACGAAAGTAAAGGAGTAAAGTAAAGAGTAAAAGTAAAGTAAAGAGAAAGTAAAGAGGCTGAATGGAGGAGGCTCGTTCTTTATCCTCGCGCTGCAGATGGTCTGTTTTCTCGCTAGTGAAGGGTTCCGTTTTTCCACTTACAAAGTCCGCCATGTAAATAGCGAATGCGCCATGGCGCGACACAACTGACTCTTAAAGGGAATGGGAGATGAGACTCTGATTGATTTAATGCACGTTATGCTCAAAACACACCCATGACTCATGACTATGAGAATAAGCTTAACTCTGTTAGACCATGCATTGGGGCGCAGAGCGTATTTTTCCATCCTTAAAATAGCAAAAGTGGATTCGGACACAACCTAGATCGTTAAAATAGAGCCCCAAATCAGACATAGAACAAAAAAACGCAGATTTCGAAGCACTTCACTGGACCTTTTAAAGAGTTTAAAAAAAGATTTTCTTGACAACCAAAACATTTTGCATTGTTTTCAGAAATAATAATAATAATAATAATAATATTTTATTTAAAACAAGCAAAATAACACACCAACGTGGTAAGTAAAATAAACTTGTTTTATTTTTACTTTGAAAAAAGATTATTTTGCTTACTCTGGTGGCACATTGTTTAGCTTGTTTTAAGAAAAAAACTCTTCATTTTGACTTGTCAACAAGACAATATTCCTTGCTTGTCTAGAAAATGCTTCTTGATTTAAGAATTTTTAGATATTTGAACTAGAAACAAGACAAAAACTAAGTGAGAAAAGCATTTTTTTTTTTTTTTTGCTGTGCACCGCAGGGGTCAGTGATCTCACTCTCTCTCTCTCTCCGAAAGCACTTGAATAGGAAACTCAATGAAAAGGAAACATTCCCATGGAGATAACACTAGCTGAACTTCTGAACTACAGCAGAGAAGAAGAAAGGTTTACTGATAGCTGAAGTTGATAGTTGAAGTGGAGATTTTTGTGACAGCAGGTAACTGTGTTATTAGGAGACTGAGATCTGTGTGTCATAATTTAGCATCTCTGGAATGACTGTAACAGAGCCATTAAAAATACTGTACTATACATACCTGTTTCCTAATAATGAACAACACAAAGCACTAACTAGCGTGGCTGGAAAAGAGATTCTGAGTGTGCCTCAAAAAAACTTGGTGTACCACATTTATTGTCTGATTTTCTGTGTATGCATCTATGCATGTTTGTATGTACGTATGCATGTAAATATATACTTACATACATATAGAAAACCTGACTATAAATGTGGTACACCCAGACTCTCTATCAATAAATATGTGTAAGTAAATAAATAATTAATATAAATTAAATAAAGTGATTACCGTGAAAATATCTGACATTTATTTTTATTTTAAAAGGTAAAAAACAATATTGACATTATCATAAACGTTTATTTTTTCAGGAAATAGGCATGCTATAAGCCGGCACCAGATTGCGTTAGACTTTCTCATTGGTCATTATGACATCGTTTACCAGAAGTTATTATTATTCACCAATTTAACCTATTTAGTTATATATTACTATAATAGCATAACGAATTTAATAACTTTTGTTTTCAGGTTACACTTTCCCTACACAACGCTTAGTAAAACAATCTGTAATTATTTATTTTATATTTCGGTCATATGCTTGTCCTTTGGTCAACAAAATCCACAATATAATTCAGACCTCTGCTGTCTGTAGATCTGGTTATGAGAAGCTATCAACCATTGATTATATATATTTGACTATATACTCACTAGACAGCGCAAGAAAATTCATTTCATTTTTAAGGTATGAAATTACTTAAATTAAAATCAATAAAAACGATAATCGGTTAAATATACCATATATTTTGGGGGGTTTAATTTTGCTTGAGCAAATTTCAGAATAGCCTAAATCAGGGGCATCGCCAAAACTAATGTTTAAGTAATATCTAAGATCAAATTTTGTATGAAGCAGAAAGGAGAGATGATGAGTCTGGGAGGTTAGACTGATAATTCTATACATATTATTTTGTGTTCTCTAGAATTGTCATTTGAAATGAATTTTCATGCAAAAGATTTCTTAGAAGAGCACATCACTCCAACTGTGTCTGTACATTGTATTGATTTCTGTTATTTATTTAGAATAATAATTGTATAATAATAATAATACTTCTATAAATAATACTTTTATTTATTTACATTATTCAGTATAGTTATTTCTATAAGGGTAATTGGGATGGGGGAGGGTTCGGTTGAGGGGTGGCCGTGCCCCAGTAGAGCTTTATGTCTGGCAACACCCCTGGCCTAAAGATCAGTTTACCTGCAGGGCTGCTACATTCACTCACGCATACCTATATTTAATTTATAACACTGCAAACTTGACATTGCAACCTGATCAACAAACCTGACTGAAATCAGCAAATGGCCTTAAACGATAACTAAATGCACTACAGAATGTTACGTTTTCAAACACATGCCAAAACTGCATGCATCCTCTCAGTGCTGCAGGAGGTTGATTTGCTGCACCAATTTATAGCTTATTAGTCAGGGTATGTAATAAACATATCATAACAGCTAGATTTTTGCCACTTTTTCAGATTTGTATTTTACACACGTTTCGATGCACATGTAAAAGAATAAACGTGCTTTTTTGTCGGCTTAATATAGGTGCATATATTAATGTAATGTGTTCCCGCATTAAATTAATCCCACATTTTTTATGTATAGTCCATGAATGGTAAATAAATGAACTCGCACTTAAATACACCCTTTAATGAAAACGACACTGACGTAAGCTACATTTTCATTTCGCAGGGTATCATTTTAGAGGTGGAATCATCACTACTTGCTACTTTTGAGTACTTTTAGAAGAGCTACTTTTTACTCATACATTGAGAAGTATTTGCAACAGATACTTTTACTCAACTTGCACTACATTTTTTGGCAAGTAATGGTTCTTTTACTTGAGTGTGATTGTTTAGTACTCGTTCAGCTACTGAGTATATTATTATGAAACAGAAACCCCTTGCTACTCATCATCATCATCATCATCATAATACAGATCAACATATATACCCCCTAAATCAGAAAAAGTTAGTACAGTATGGAAAATGCTAATAAAAAGTCCTGGCTGTGGAGGAAGAGGATACAGGTATTTGACTAGCCTGTCTGCAGCCCCGACCTGTCTCCAATAGAGAATGTGTGGTACATTTTGAAGCGCAAAATGTAACAACGAAGACCCCGTACTGTTGCCCACCACCTTAAGGCCCAATCCCAATTCTACCCCTTAGCCCTTCCCCTTATCCCTCATTTTGCGCATTCACATGAAGGGGTGGGGTGTCCCATATCTCTTTAGCTTGAAGGCGTAGGGCTAAGAGGAAGGGCTAGATAGCCCTTGAAATGGAGATTTTCCAGGACCACACTCGAAACCAAGGCGTATGAAAAATTCCCAGAATACCCCATCTACAACAGCAGCATGGCTGCACACGGAAGTCAGGAGATGCACAAATTTATTTTTTTTTGTCATTATTACAAAGTTTTACAACAAACCAGCATATGTTTTAATACATTCATAACAGCGTTCGTGTTTTATCATCATGCTTTTAAAAAAAAACAAAAAAAATACTAAATGTCACTATCTATAATCCCTAATAATATCTCTTGTGTAGCAGTCCCACAACATACTTTCACATCTGACACTCGATGACACTTGAATACCCTGTCAGAAAAGTCTAGTTGCTGGGAATGAGCTTTTTACAGTGTCTGGTATAATGTTAATGTTGTTTTTGTGTGTTTACATAGATGAATACGGCCACGGTGTAAATGCACAGCACAGTTACGAGCTTATCGCCACATTATATCGCTATGATAACATGATATCGTTCCCTTCTGTGATTTCCTGAAGATAAATACCAAAAAACAACGCAACTGGTATAACTACAGCAGTTGCGATCATCGATCTCATATGAAGTACGAGCTCGCGATGACATATGATGACGTGTGCAGGTGTTGTAGTGCTGTCCCATTTCTTAGGGGTAAATTTTGAAGCCCTTCCCCTTCACACTCAGTTTCAAGGGCCAAGGGGAAGGGGAAGGGGAAGGGGAAGGGGTAGTGGTACAAAAATAGAATTGGGATTGGGCCTAAGACTTGTTTGCAGGAAGAATGGGACAAAAGTACACCTGAAACACTTAATCACTTGGTGTCCTCAGTCCCTAAAAAGTGTTTTGAAAAGGAATGGCAAAATTACAAAGTGGTAAATGCTTTACTGTCCAACTTTTTTTTTTTTTAATGTGTTGCAAGAACCAAAATGAAATGCATGTTTAAAAATTATTTTTTTTAAAATCATGAGTAACACATTAAATAATGTGCTGTTGTATTATATGCAATGAAACACAAGTCAAAGTAAATTTAGAAATCACTTCTTTCTGTTTTATTTGCGTTTTTACTTGCCATACTGTCACAACTTTTTCCTGATTTGGGGTTGTAAGTCTGAATATAAGTCTAACATGTATAAGACTGCCTTAGTGTTAGAGGATGAAAGTTATCCCTACACAATTCATATAAACAGAATCATGAAAGGCAGAATTAAGCTGATTTCCATGATTGACCATTTCTGACTGTAATCAGTGTATTATCAAGCAAATCAGCACAGCCTCTGCCTTTATTTACATATTGTGAAGACTCGCAAGGTGTTCTACAGTACTACCTTTTTGCATTTTGCCGTGGAATTTGTATGGAAATGGCAAACAATATTATTCCACAACAGGTACAAGAGGTTATGCAAATCAGACACATTTTTACAGGCAACAAACAAACACTTCTCACACCACTACAGGCCAACACGTTCCAGAAAACCTGACCTCAAATTCATTAAAAGGTGACACATCAGTGCTGAACATCTAAAAACACACAGCATTTTCAAAACTTAGGTTAACGTTTCGGAAAAGTTCAAGTAACGTTAGCAAGGCAAGTTTATTTATATAGCACATTTCATACAAAATGCTAATTCAAAGTGCTTTACATAAACAAGAATAAAAAAAAAAGTTAAATAATAAAAGAAATAATAATAATAATAATAAATAATATATATATATTTCTATATTTTCTTATTTGCCATTTATGTTAATAGAACCAAACTTCAAAATTGAAAAACATCAGTTAAATAAAACTGATTTATTTTATCTTTGCCATGATGACAGTAAATCATATTTTACTAGATATTTTTCAAGACACTTCTATACAGCTTAAAGTGACATTTAAAGGCTTAACTAGGTTAATTAGGTTAACTAGGCAGGATAGGGTAATTAGGCAAGTTATTGTATAACGACGGTTTGTTCTGTAGACTATCAAAAAAAAAAAATAGCATAAAGGGGATACTAAATTTGACCTTCAAATGGTTTTTAAAAAATTTAAAACTGCTTTTATTCTAGCCGAAATAAAACAAATAAGAATTTCTCTAGAAGAAAAAATATTATCAGACATACTGTGAAAATTTCCTTGCTCTGTTAAACATCATTTGGGAAATATTTAAAAAAGAAAAAAAATTCAAAGGGGGATTTCAACTGTATATGTTAAATGGTGACTAACAAACATAACAAATATGGATTGTTAGCTGGCTTGCTCTATACATAACCAGTAATCAGTGCAACGAATTATGTAAGTTTAAAAATAATATATGAGCTGACCGGAAAACTGGACAACACGAGGAAATGGAATGATTGAAATTCCATAGAAAACATGCATTACTTCATTGTGAGTCACTCAAGTCACTTTTTAGTCAATAATGACATTTCATTTGTAATGCATTATTTCCTTAATGAACACAATAAAAACACTGTCTACAGGGGTGCAGGTCTATACCTAGAAAATAAATGGAATATTCCAACACAATTTTACAGCAATTCGTAACCTTTTGATTTAGTGGCTAATTCGTATGAATTCGTATCTTATTTGTACAATTTAGTAGGATTTGCTCATCCCCCAATGACGGTTGGGTTTAGGGGCGGGGTTGGGAGCCACGCCTCCTTTTTAAAATGATACATTTTTGTACGACTTAATTCATACGAATTCATATGAACTAGCCACTAAACTGACAAAACGTAAAAAAAGTTACGTTTCCTCGTGAGATCAGGCTGAATATTCACTTACGTTTTTTCAAATCTTAATCCTAATTATACAACATCATACAAGTTATACCAATGCCTTTACCAATGGGTTTGTAAGTTCAACATTCATTAAAAACGTCATGTGACTACAATATTTTTTTCCACAAATAAGTCATTAATATTTTTACCCTGCATTGAAACTGCATTTTTAGTGGCTTCATCAAAGAATGGTAAAGACCATTAACATTTCTGCTATTACTGTTCATTATTGTTGGGTGCATGTAATTTTAAAGGAAAAATGAAAATATATGGGGTGAAAAAAAATAGACTCTAGCCCTAACCTAAACCTAACGTAACCTAACCCTAATGCATTACTTTTTTACCCTTATTTACTCTTAAATATACAACATCATACAAGTTATACCAATCACTTAACCAATGGTTTTGTAAGTTCAACATTCATTAAAAACTTCATGTGACTCCTTTATTTTTTTTCCACAAGTAAGTCATTAGTATTTTAACCCTGTATTGAAACTGCATTTGAACGTGCGGCAGTATCTTAAATATTATTTAAAACTTATTTTTCTTTTTTCTTTTAAACCTAAGTCACTTCATCAAAGAATGGTAAAAACCATTTACATTTCTGCTATTACTGTTCATTATTTTTAGGAACATGCAATTTTAAAAGAAAATGAAAATATATGGGGCAAAAAAATAGACCCTAGCCCTAACCTAAACCTAACGTAACCTAACTACACCTAACCCATTACTTCCTTACCCTTATTTACTCTTAAATATACAACATTATACAAACTATACCAATGCCTTCATCAATGGTTTTGTAAGCTCAACATTGATTAAAAACAAGGATATCATGTGACTATTATATTTTTTCCCCCAAATAAGTCATTAGTATTTTTACCCTGTATTTAATCTGCATATGAACCTGCGGCAGTATCTTAAATATGATTTAAGGCTTAATTTGCATTTTCTTTTCCTAAGTCACTTCATCAAAGAATGGTAAAAACCATTAACATTTCTGCTATTACTGTTCACTATTTTTGGGTGCATGCAATTTTAAAAGAAAATGAAAATATATGGGGTGAAAAAAAATAGACCCTAGCCCTAACCTAAACCTAACGTAACCTAACTAAGCCTAAACCATTACTTCTACCCTTATTTACTCTTAAATATACAAAATCATACAAGTTATACCAATCACTTTACCAATGGTTTTGCAAGCTCAACATTCATTAAAACACAAAGATATCATGTGACTACTATATTTTTTCCACAAATAAGTCATTAATATTTTACCCTGCATTGAAACTGCATGTGAACCTGCGGCAGTACCTTATATAATTTTAAACGCTTATTTTGGAGTTTTTACCCAAACCACTTCATCAAAGAATGGTAAAGACCATTTCATTTACACTCACAATCAAATCATGTTTGTGTCCAAGAATACAAATTAAACCAATGACAACTTTGTCTTCCATGATAGGCAAAATAAACACCTTTGTTAAAACCTCAGGAGCAAAACAATGGTTTAGCATTATTTAAAAGTATTTGTGTGAACATCTCTCTAAGCAAAAAGGGCATACAGAGAGCCTTCGTGTAACAAAAAAAACTATATTTGTTTACTAAGAGGATCTGAACATCATGTCATCAGTGCACTGAGACAAACACACTAATGCAGTGAGGAATATCAAGAGCCAGAGTTTTTTCCATTTATATTTGACTAAATAAAAATAATCTGAGAATGATTTGAATTATGGTGCCCTCTAGGGAACACAAGTTGTAATCTCAACATGGTCACTGTGTACTATAGGCTTGTCCCAATACCCAACCACAAATATTTGACCATTTGATATGTTTCTGGTGTTTTTAAGTGATTTAATAAAAGCATTTGTTAATTGAATATGTGTAATGTAAATTTTATATGAAGATAAAAAAAAATCCTTCAACTGATAGAATAATGTTACATTTCTAAGTATTCTTAAATCAAGAAGCATTTTCTGGACAAGTAAAAAATATTGTCTTGTTTTGAGAAATAATATGGCAAAATAAAGTGAGCTTTTCCTTAAAACAAGGTAAATAATCTGCTAATGAGGTAAGCAAAAAAATAAATAAATAAAAATAAAATAATAATAATAATAATAATAATATATATATATATATATATATATATTGCTTTGAAATAATTTCTGAAAATAAGTAACAAATACTTTACTTGTCTAGAAATTTCTTGAGTTTATAATTTTTAGATATTTGAAACTAAGTTAGAAAAGCTTTTTTTGCAGTATAGCAGATTTTACAGTACTGATTTAGCACTAGCATGAAAACTGATTGTGTTCAAAGTTTTTTTTTCTCCTCTCTTAAATGCAGTACTAATATGTGCATTCATCTTATATCCATCAACAGAGTATCAGCGGAACTCTTACCTTTGCCTGATGGGAAAAAGCAGTCCATCTCCACACTGCTGCGGGAATGAGAGATACACAGAGCACTGCTGGGCACCAATCCCTCCTGAGGAGGCGTCTTGTCTGTGGTCCGTACCAGACACCATCCCGGCCGGTCGCTGGGCCGCTCTAGCAGCTCCACCGTCTGACCCGTCTGGATGCTGAGCTCAGATGCGCTGCTCGCCGCAAAGTCCTGCAGGACCACCGTCAGCTCACACCCTCCAGAGAGCTGCAAGCGGAGAAAGAGATTGACTGGTTTTAAATGGAGATTTTTCATTGTTTTCTTTCACAGTTTTTTACAGTTCAATCATTTAATTGTGTTTTATGTATAGAATGGTTTAGTTTAATTGTAATGTATCTACTGTTGTTGTTTTAAGGAAAGAATATAACAACAACAACAACAACAACAATTATTATTGTTTATTGTTATTATTATTATTATTATTAATAATTGTTGTTATTATGTTGCTGATAATAATAAAATTTATAATAATAATAATAATAATAATTAGTAATAATAAGGTTTTTGTTGTTATAATAATACTAATAATAAAATAATGCTACTTTTGTTATGAATAATAATAATAATAATAATTATAATAAAATAATAAAAATAATAATAATAATAATATGTGATTCTTCTTCTTCTTATTATTATTGTTGTTATAATTAATAATAATAATAATACATCATCATCATCATTAATAATAATAATAATTATTATTATATAAATGAATAATAATAATACATTATTATTATTATTATTAATGATGATGATAATGATGATAATAATAATAATAATAATAATAATAATAATAATAATAATAATAATTAGTAGTAATAATAAGGCCTTTGTTGTTATAATAATAATACAAATAACAATAATAAAATAATGTTGTTGTTCTGAATAATAATAATAATAATAATAATAATAATACTGTTATTGTTGTTATAATTAATACTAATAATTGGTAGTAATAATAAGGGTTTTGTTATAATAATGCAAATAATAATAATAATAAAATAATGTTTTTGTTGTTATGAATAATAATAATAATAATAATAATAATAATAATATAAATGAAAAATAATAATTAAAATAATAATAATACAAAAAATTATAATAACTAGTAGTAGTAATAAGGTTTTTGTTGTTATGAATAATAATAATAATAATAATAATAATAATAATAATAATACAAATTGAAATAATAATAATAATAATAATAATAATTATTATTATTATTATTATTACTATTATTATTAGAAACTTGCAATAGTTGTAATAGTTATGCAATAGTAGTCTGTCCCAACACTGTCATTCTGTGTTAATGGACATTCAGAAGTCTTACACTGAGACAAAAAAACCCTACATTTATTGCATGCAAAATGAAAACCGTACAGCCAGATAAACAGAGCTAGAATGAGAGTGTTACGGAGGAGGAAGTCATCATCTGTAACAGTAGACACTCTTCACAATCAGGAAACTGATTCCTGATCAGGCATTTCAGTAATGCTTTAAGAGAAAAACGTGTGTGTGTGTGTGTGTGTGTGTGTGTGTGTGTGTGTGT
>CAIGQV010000260.1:470806-483714 GCA_903798115.1 Danio jaintianensis | reverse complement strand
GTGTGTGTGTGTGAGAGAGAGGGAATATTATGGCTGCTGGCTACATTATAGAAGATGAACTCTGGTCAGAGAGTACATCTGTTATCAGTTTTATGGCTTTACTTCAAGCTCTCAAACATTAACAGCAAAAAAGACTGATCTGAAAGACTGGCTCACATACAGATTATGGTTTCTGCCAAACCAGTTTGCTTCATGGTAGTTAGCTAACATATAAATGTTTTCAGCTCTGATGTTGACCGAGTCTAGTCATGTCCTGAAATGCAGCCAAATATATATATGCTGTTCAAGTACATTTTACTTTTGCAACAAATATGGCACATTTTGGTGGCATCGTGGTTAGCACTGTCGCCTCACAGCAAGAAGGTCGCTGGTTTGAGTCCCGGCTGGACCAGTTGGCATTTCTGTGTGGAGTTTGCATGCTCTCTCCGTGTTGGCGTGGGTTTCCTCCAGGTGCTCCGGTTTCCCCCACAGTCCAAAGACATGAGGTACAGGTGAATTGGAGGAACTAAATTGGTCGTAGTGTATGAGTGTGTGTAAAACATATGCTCGAATAGTTGGCGGTTCATTCAGCTGTGGCTGATAAATAAGGGACTAAGCCTATGGACAGACGGACAGACAGACAAACACACATTTGTATCTGCGCATATGTGTAAATATATGTGCATATGTGTAAATAAGGGACTAAGCCAAGGGAGAGAGGGAGGGAGCGACGGACGGACAGACGGATGAATGATGTGTGTAAATAAGGGACTAAGCCGAGGGAGGGAGGGCGAATGAACGCCACATTTGTATCTGTATATCTGTGTTCAAAACATACACTGTTTTATCAGAGAAAGCAAAGATGGAACCACTCTTGCCACTGAAAGACAGATAATAACAGGAAATGAAATGGGAGAGTGCTGGGTATGCAAGTCAAATCTCTGTAGGACTAATTCAACATCAGAAAACACATGGAGGAGTAACAGGAGGAGTTCATCCAATATAGTTATAATGGGTGGGACGGTTCACAAAACTGTCGGTTCGGTTTGTATCATGGTTTTGTGGTCACGGTTTTTGGTTTGATTCAGATTACATTGTAAAAAATTCCACTTCAATAGCATTTAGAAATACCATACATGAGGGTAAAATACAGAGCCTTTTAATCAACCATTTACAGTCTATTGCAAACTGAATCCGAAATTTTTGTCCGTAATTTTCGCAAGTTAAAATATATATTCGACCTCACGTTGTGTAAATCGTATTGACACACTGCATCAGAAACTTTTGTCCGTCATAAAAAAATTCGAACCGAGTTCGATTTTTTCTGCTTTTCGTATCCAAAAATAAATAAATAAATAAAAAAATCGCTTTGAGAGGAGTTTTGACAGTTCAGAGCCACCGTACAAGTGAAAAGCTAAATACAGAATGCCGTCATTTGAGCTATAGATAATGTTATGACAAACAGAATGTGGCGGACTGGCGCACCTCTGCCCTGCTACTCTTTGGTGTGTGTGTGTTTATGGGTGTGTGTATGTGTGTTTGTGTGTGTCCATAGACATTATAATAGAAAGCATGGTCCGCTTTCATTCCGTTGCTTCGATACGTCAACGCGGCCGCCATCAATTATAATGTCTGTGGTACTGCCAGTGTCTGTTCAGATTTGTTTACGTACGTGAATGTGTGAAGTATCACAAGCAATCTATCAAAATTCCACTGATTTCCTGAAAACGCGATTTTGTGAACTTCGCGAGTCAACGCAAGGCGACAACACAGTTGGGTTTCGTCGGTGCTAGTTGTTTGCCGTCAGATGGTGTGTACCGACCCCAAGACTGAAATTAAATACTCTGTTCTCGACAAGACAACCTGAGGTGCCAAAATATAATTGGGTAAACTGGCAGTGGGCGGAGTTACACAGACCAAAACAAAGACAGACATTTCGACACAGAATGCACATTTTCAAGGGAGGAGTGTGCAAACATTTTTTCCATTAAGTCAAGTTAAAAGACCTTCAACATTTACACGCGCAGTCAGTTCCAAAGCAGTGAAAGCACCTTAGAATTAAAACATTCTTGACACGCGGTACTAATTGAGCTACAGGAAGGCTCAACGCACCTAATGATAAAACATCAGCACAGGATTCATTAAAGACTCGAGGAAACAGGAGGAGACACAAACAGGTGTTAATGACATGCATTAACACTCAGGCATCTGCTGAATGATCCAGGAAACCTAGAAGCACTCTTAAATAAGCAGAAGACCAAAAACACACACACAAAGATGTACCGATAGGTGAATAAAAGGAGCCAGCACAAATGCTGTCCTTTAATTTCACCGAGCATAAAGCCATTTGAGATTTTATCCACCCTATACATTTCCTGTATATAGAACCCATCCCTTCATCTACCACTGAAATGTTCTGAGACGCATGGCTTAACAGCAAAAGCGAACAAAGCTCATTTTAAATTAGTTACAATTGTTCAACTGGGACCTACAGCTCCACACCCAAATTTACTCAACTATGATTCAATAAAGGGCGGCACGGTGGCTCAGTGGTTAGCACTGTCGCTTCACAGCAAGAAGGTCGCTGGTTCGAGCCCCGGCTGGGTCAGTTGGGAGTTTGCATGTTCTCTCTGTGTTGCCGTGGGTTTCCTCCAGGTGCTCCGGTTTCCCCCACAGTTCAAAGACATGCGCTATAGGTGAATTGAATAAACTAAAATTTACGCAGTGTATGTGTGTGAATGAGTGTGTATGGATGTTTCCCAGTGCTGGGTTGCAGCTGGAAGGGCATCCGCTGTGTAAAACATATGTTGGATAAGGTGGCGGTTCATTCCGCTGTGGTGACCCCTGATGAATAAAGGGACTAAGCCGAAGGAAAATGAATGAATGAATAACAGCGCAATCTGTGCATTAGAATAATCCTAGAATAAAACTTTCCTTGGCGATGACGTAATGATGGCATAATGATGGCGTAATGATGACGTATTTATTTTTTAGCTGCGTAAGGCTTAAATTAAAATGGTGTTTTCCAGTGAAGATAAAAGTTTGATCAAATGTTTACGAGAACTGAAAGGCTACAGTGCTTCACGTTTTCTTCGTGAATTTCCGACTAAAAACTGGACAAAAGGTGGATTGGATTAAATCAGGTGAGGTGGGAAACATGTACATATCATATAATTTCATCTATTTGCCATCTAATTACAAAATATAATTAAAGTTGGAGGTATTTTGCCGAAATTCTGACAGAGTTAATTTTGCTTGGATTTTTTTGAGACACAATTTGAGTTTTTTGGGGGGAGAACTTAATTTTTTTAATTCACTTAAATGTGTATAAACTAATAAGTTAACTTAAGTCCTTCATGTTGTCCCAACACAAATCGATTGTGTAGAACCTAGCATTTTTTACAGTGCACGCACACACGCACGCACGCACGCACGCACACCATAGTCAACAGCATAGTTTGAAATGGATCAAAAACTTTAATAAAAGTTGTCCTAAAGGCAAAATGTGTAGTGAACAATAGTAATATTTTTACAATAACATACACAATTATTATTCATTCATTCATTCAACAATATTTTTGACCCACTTTACATGTTGACTGCGACTGTGTGTATATATATTCTTCTTTCTCTGTGGACTAATAAACTTTCATTTACTAGTATGATATCTCAGGTCACTGGACACAAGACTAAATGATCATGTGTGTCTCGTTGTTAGTCATATTCAGTAAATTCTTTAGAAGTAAATTCATTATTCTGACGTCTTTGCTTCAGTGCCTGAACTATGAACCAAAGAGTTCCAGGTAAATAATTAGACAAGTGCAATAATAATGAATGCACTGTGATCATTTTACAGAACTTCACGTACTGGTTACGTCATGGCAGAATACTGTCACATAATAGTAACATAAGCAAAAGATGGGGACTTTTTGTTTTGCACAACAACCATAGAACACAAAATGTAAGTAAACTGATCAGATCAAATTTCAGACTGTTGTTAAAGAATGTTATAGTCACATTGTAAAGACAAAACTCAAATAAAAATGTAAAAGTATTGCAAACAAACACACATTAGTGCACTGGGTTCAAATGATATACTAGGGCTGTCATTACTCTGTGAGGATACCTGTGTACACAAAGAATCAGTTAAAAAAATAAATAAATAGCAAGACACAATGTACCTTTTACAGTGCAATTAAAAACGAGGACGTGATGTCATGAAGCAGCATGTCAAAGGAGGAAGCGGCAAACTAGACCTGGTGCTGTTTAGTCCAAGACTGCATTTTTAACTATGATTTTTAATTTTTTTTTTGCGAAATAAAACAAACAAACAAAACAAATAAAAGTCAAAAACAAATAAAAAATAATCTGTCAAAGCCAAAGAAGCTCACTGGTCAATTTTTCGTTCGGTTCATTTTTGGTGTGAGAAATACAAAAGTTATTCTTAGTATTTTTTTAAATTATTATTTTAAATGTGTCTTTTACTTTGAAATATGCTGCAAACAAAGTAAAGTCCGGCCGCAAAAGAAAAACATTAGCCAAATTATGAATCATTAGAGTTGTATATATAATATATATAATAAATTGCATTCTAATAAATATATAATATACTATATCTGTCTGGTTCTCAAATCTGATTGCCCGATAGCCGTGCAATATTCTGCAATATCAGAACTCGTACACCCTCTTCACCCTTGTGTATTACTCCGCCCACATAGAGTGACAGCAGATCAATAAACTCACAACAGTTTGACAAATATTGCAGCTGTTGGACAACATAAAGTACTTTTGAGGCTTTTTCAGGCGAGAATGTAGTTGTTTAGATTACATCTATGCAGTTTATTTATTAGGATAGTGCCTATTTTAAATATTTATATTAGATTCAGCGCGTTGGTGGGCATTCATGCACTTTATGCCGTTCAGCCTTATAATCTTAAAATGTGAGCAAAATCACCTGTTTTGTCATCACTTTAGACATTACGCTAGAGAATCATTCAATACTAGCTCTAAAGAGATGTTTGTGAATTAGTAACTGCTTCTGCTGTTCTGACGTCAGCTGCAGATGTAAATGAATGGCAGAAGAAAGTAGTTCCTCATAAAAAAGGATTTTTAGACTCTCCGTGTTTGATTTTCTTTTTTATATACACGATTGTGCTGTCGAACTGTTGTATAAACGCAATATCACATGAGTAGCAGTGTGATATGGCTGTATATCATCACTGGTGGGACACTAAGCCTCCCACCAGTGCTGATATACAGCCACATTGCACTGCTACTCATGTGATATTGCGTTTATATATAAATAAATTATATTTCAATTTATATTTATATTTATACAACAGTTCTGTCTGATTCTCGAATCTGATTGGCCGATAGCCGTGCTATATTCTGCAATAACAGCACTCGTACAGCCTCTGACAAATATCGCAGTTGTTGGGCAACATAATGTACTTTTGAGGCTTTGTTAGGCAAGAATGTAGTTATATAGATTGCAACTATGCAGTTTATTTATTAGGATAGTGCCTATTTTAAAATATTTATAATTCGGAGATTCAGCGCGTTGGCGGCCATAAGCCTGTCATACTGAGCAGAGCAAAAAAAAAATATGGTTGACATTCCGCCACAAGATGGCGACAGGGACAGCATAATAAGTCCTTAGAGAAAGAAAAACTTAGCGTAAATTTCAAACTACAGCTGAACAAATCATTATAGAACAGGTAAGTGACATTCTATGTCGATCTCTCTCTTTTGTATGTTGTAGTGCTGTTTTTATACCATAGTAATCTAGTAGTGTTTGCTTTGCTTTGGCTTTTTCAGGGTTAATTATTGTGGTATCCCCATTGCAACAGAGAAATACTGGGAAATCTCTGTAGACTGATGGCACTTCATGCCGTTCAGCCTTATAATCTTAAAATGTGAGCAAAATCACCTGTTTTGTCATCACTTTAGACATTACACTAGAGAATCATTCAAATACTAGCTCTAAAGAGATGTTTGTGAATTAGCAACCGTTTCTGCTGTTCTGACGTCAGCTGCAGATGTGAATGAATGGCAGAAGAAAGTAGTTCCTCTTACAAAAGGATTTTGAGACTCTCCGTGTTTGATTTTCTTTTTTATATACACAATTATGCCGTCAAACTGTTGTATAGACTCAATATCACATGAGTAGCAGTGAGATATGGCTGTATATCGTCACTGGTCTCGTCGAGCCAACGCACGCCTCCCACCAGTGCCGATATACAGCCATACTGCACTGCTATGAGTGTGATATTGCTCATATATATATTGGAAATAATAATAATAATAATAATGCCATTTGATTACATACAGTAAGACAGAATTATAAAAAAAATAAAATAATAATAAACCTACAATTTAAAATGGCTGTTATTAATTTTTTATATATTTTACAATGCAATTTATTGCTTAAACGCGAAAGCAGAATTTTCAGCAGCTATTTCTCCAGCTCCAATAAAATAACTTGACATTGCAGACAACTAAAAAAAACTTTACCATCTAGACTTTAGGCTTGTGTACCATCACATCAATCAATTCAGTTTTAAAAGACAATATTCATGAAAATGTATAATTCACTTTATTCACTTTCCTCAAGTCAAGTTTTTGGGTATTAAATCAAGTTTTTAGAGACCTGAATGACACTGATTAGTGCTCTGTTGTTGAGCGCCATACTTGACTAAACACACACAGGGAGTCTTTTTAAATGTCATTGAGCATGTGTGCGCGTGTATGTGTGTGTTTGAGTGGTCAGGAGAGGCGTTCAGTAGTCTGCCTCCTCCTTCACTCTCTCCCACCATCTGCTATCAGAGTATCAAGTTACCGTAGTGACCGAGAGGAAAGGCGGGTTGCTAGGTAATTTAAGGTCTCAGAAACAGAATATCACACGTCAGAAAGGACACAAACGTCACACGAGCTTCACGTAAAAGCTCTCACAGACTGCAGCGCTTTATCATGGAGATCAGACCATTCTCTAATCAATATTAAGAGACTTTTCACACTGTAGACTGCAGGTAGTATGAACTCTGCTTTCCACAGTTTCATTTCTGTTCACCATTCATCGCAATGGGCCATACGCAAAGTGTTTTCAGCCACCGATAAACGTCCGATGAAAGGTTGATGTGACTATTTTCAATTTCATGAGGTTCCTTTTATAGCATTGATAATCTAATTGAATGAAATAGAAATGCTGAAATACTCTTCTCTACATATGCACTTTACTCAAATTCCATCTTACAAGGACTCAATAAGGAAAACAATGTTTGTCTGTGAATGTACCAAAATCACTCGTTTTCTTTAAACTTAAATGCCTCTTTTGCACAATATTGCTCGGTCTCATGTAAAGTTACTTGTGTAGTCTGTTATGTGTATAGTTAAAGGTGCAGTAGGTGATTGTCTTCAGAAACATTTTTTGTTGTGCTGGTTGAAAGTCTCTTTAAATTCCAATAGTAATGATTAAAGTAAATGATCTAAATGTAGTTATATGTATTTTTGTATTCTGGGTAAGGCATAAGACTAAAAAATGTTCATCCAATTAAAAATTGTCGGGCCAATAATTCCCATTATTCTGATAAGTAGCCCAAACTGTCAGTCAACAAATGTAGATTTGTACATCTGCACACCCGTTCACGCAGATCCGCCGTTTGCGCGTGCAATTGGACACGAGTGACAGCGGTAAAAACAAATGCTGAATCAAAACTTTTTAAAATCCTGAATCAATATTGGAGTTACTTTTGCACGCTGGAGGAAGGAGGACACCATGGCTGAAGTATTTCTTTTAGAAAGGTAATGTTATGTTTTAAAACACGCAAAGCTTATGTAGATTGTGTTGTATTATGAACGGGTTATATGCACAGAAGTGTTGTTCAGCCACTGAAATCTTCCAGCGAAAGATTGATGTGACTATTGTCAATTTCATAAGGCACCTTGTACAGCATCGATAATGTAGATTTTTATTTAGTTTAACAACAAAACACAAGTACATAGCGCTATTCCGCCTAGCCTGCTTTACTGAGCTGAAGTTGGTTTTATATTAACGTTGGTTCATTTTTGAATAATGAAAACCTGTGACGCGCTCCCTATATTGTTTACCATGCTACTCTGAATATTCGGCCTGAAATAGCATGCAAGTATGGCTTAGTAATAAGTGTAATTCCTGCACGCCGTCGGCCAACCACTAAGCATGACATATTGCACATTATGACAAGTTTTGCTTGTCATGAAAACGTGCTAGATATAATACAGTTTTTCGTTGGGAATTGTAGTATTATAAAGTACTATAAAGTTTTCTAACTGGCGAATGACATGATCTTGTGGGTCTCTGTCATCTTTAAACTGTGCGTTCATTATTTCAGGAGGTGTGGCTTTGGACGGCAAGGGTGGGACTGTGTTTCAAACATATTATTCTTACCGGTTAGCATTTAGGCAGATTACCTACTGCACCTTAAGTATTTATAGTATATGTATAGTTAGTCATTAGTATAGTTAGATTACGGCTCCGGTAAATGAGTTATGTATAGGATTAAAAATAGCTCTTATGTCCTGTATTATATTGTCTTGTCATATTTATTCATTCATTCATTCATTTTCTTTCCGGCTTAGTCCCTTTATTAATCAATATATACATATGCATATACATATATACACATATATATATGTGTGTGTGTGTGTGTGTATATATATATATTTATATATATATACACACACACACACACACACACACACTACCGGTCAAAAGTTTGGGGACAGTTTTTGTTTTTTTTAAAAAATGGTTCTGTTCATGAAGTCGGCATTTATTAAATGTTAAAAAATTGTTAAATTGTAAAATATTTATTACAAATTTCAATAACTGCTTTCTTATTGTATGTAGTTTCAAATGAAATGATTACTCCAGTCAATATTGCTTTTATTACCATTAATAATAATAATAATAATAATAATAATAATAATAATTAACAGAGTGATTTCTGAAAGACCATGTGACTCTGAAGACTGGAGGAATGAAGCTGAACATTCATCTTTAAAATCACTGGAATAAATTATTAAATTAAATGATAAACTACTTTTGAACAGTTATTTTATAGTGCAATAACATTTCACAATTTTACAATTTATACTGTATTTTTGATGAAAATAAATGCAGTCTTGGTGAGCAGGAGAAGCTTATTTTAAAACATTTAACATCGTACTGACCCCAAACTTTTGACACGGTAGTGTGTATATATATATATATATATATATATATATATATATATATATATATATTTATATATTTATGTATGTGTGTGTACATTTATATTATACATATTATATGCACATATATTATGTTGAAACAAACTTTTATTTTAAATGCGATTAATCATGATTAATCTTTGCACAGCACTATTATTAACATAATATTTGAATGATATTATGCCTAAATAACTGAAGCTAAAGACAATCAAAAGTATAGAAGGTAATTGTGTTCATTTTAGTTTATCATCTTTTAATTTAGTTTTATTTTATTTTAGTGCAGTATATTTGAATATATTAATTGAATATATAGATTTTAATGAAATAATTGAATAAATAACTTGAAAATGACATATGGGAGAGTGAATAGAGTTCATTTCTGGGTCATGCGTGCCTTAAATAAGATAGTAAAGAAAGGGTGTGTTTGGAAGATTATGTCAGTATGACTAGAATATGGTAATAATCCATTTCCTGTCACCGCTACCAACTTTTCTCTCTCTCTCTTTCTCTCTGGCTCACACACACACATTATAAACAAACACACATACATATATACACATATATACATATATAAAACAGTAAGACATACATAAGTAAAACAGTGACAACTAAAATTGAATTGTGAAATATTATTACGATTTTAAATAACTCTTATTGAACATAAATTTTATTTATTCCTGTGATTCAAAGCTGAATTTATCATCATCATCACCATTACTCCAGTCTTCAATATCACATGATCCTTTACAAATCACTACAACATGATGATTTGCTGTTCTATTATGATCAGTTATTATTAGTACAAAATCACAAATAACAATTCTAAATAACAAATATCAGTGCAGAAAACATTTTGTCTCGCTTCAAACTGTAATACATTACACACACCCACACATGCGCATACACGCACGCACGCACACACACACACACACACACACACACACACATATATATATACATATATATATATATATATACATATAGTATAAGGACAACAACAACTGCTGTGCTTAACAAAATCCACTACATTCAAATTACAACACTAATAATAATAATAATAATAATAAACACAGGATAGAAATGCCAACATAAAAACGAGTTCAATTTGGCCAAATTCAAATCTCCACACCTCAAACCAGCTTGATCACAGACAACCAGCTCACACACTGTCAATAAAGCCCTGCTATCCTGAATGCTTCTCACAAACACACACAAAACCACACACACAAGTACTTGCATTTGATTGACAGAGTCAAGAAATGGAAATGAATAGATACATTTTACTTACACGACTGCTCTCTTTGAAAAGTTTAAAACTCATCCACTTTGGCATGATGACTTCTGTCTCTGCCCTCGCTCTCACTCACTCTATCTCTATCTCTCCCTCTCTCTCTAAAGCACCTCTGATTGGTCGTTTTCAGTGTTCAGCAGAGGTTAAAGGCTCTTCCCAAGGGTGATTGTATCTGACTCCCTCCACCTGTTCCTGGACCTGTTTGTTAAGGTGAGCAGATTTATGAAATGGAAACCAGGGATCTTTTTCTACTTCAGCGGTCAGAATGTCACTGCTATCTCACTTTTTATTATCTATGGATTATAAAACACAGGACAATACTTGTTTCTTTTTTTGTTGGTCCTATACACCCTTGTTAAAATGAATGATTAACCCTCCTGTTGTCTCAGAATTCTGTATACACCGCCTTCATTGAACCTCTAAAATAAAGCAGCTAAATTTCATTTCAATCCTCGAATCTGTTCTGCGTGAACAAACAACCTCATCTTCTTCACAAACTCTGTGAGTGTCTAGGTTTTCCCTCATTAGTGTGGAGTTTTCAGTGGGCAACACTCGTTTTTGACTAAAGTAAAGGGTTTATTTTTGAATGCTAAAAGTACCTGTATTAGAAGCTCCTTAGCAAGACAGTATTCATAAATGTTTAAGCAGCAGATTCTTATTTTGTCTGGGTGTGTGTGTTTGTGGGTTGGAGTGTGCCAGTAGTTTTTGCTTTGTAAAAACGGTTTTGTAGCTGGTAAGTCAAAATTGACAAAAAAATTTTTGGGAAAGAAAAAAGTCACCAAACTTTAATATAAAAACCCCAACATTGTTTAGTTTTTTTTCTGCTGTTTAAAATGATGCCTGGGTCATTTTTGACCCATACTTCAACAGAAGTGTTGTATATATATATTATTTTTTTAAATGACCACAAGAAAACAACATCACATACCCAAACACATTACACAAACTTAATCAAATTTTCTATCATTTTGTATTTGTGATTAATAAATTTATTTTATATACATTTTATATTAAATAAAAGCTAAATACAAGTTCCAGAAGAAGCCAGCCAGAGCTATGTGATGGGTATGATGGTCTTGTGACATGCGTTCAGCGCTGAGCTGTGCAGATAAAAGCATCATTATCCAGTGTGATGAATGTGATTTCCGCAGTGTACAGTAATGAACAGACCATGAGCTGTTGAGAGAGAATGAAGGAAACTCTTATTCAGGAGACACACCACACACACTGTGTCCTTAGCTCACACTGCTCTGAAAACAACCCAACAATGCACAGGAGCCTTAAAGGGAAACCTTTGTGGAAACAGTCATTATTGTATCGTATATGCACTTTTATGTATTTAATTTTTGAAGTGCTAGCAGTGCAGAAACGCATACTGTAGCTTTAAATGGTGAAAATGTGTGATAGGGAAGTGTTATGTGCTTTTATATTCACACATTCGAAATTTCTCCTTGATAATATAATTTCAGAAAAGTATTGTTTGCAAATTCTAAATAGTAAAATCATATTAGCAGCCAATGACTGTCAAAGTACAACATTGCTCGCAGTCAATTAAATAGTGCTAATGTTGTTTTGAGGTCATACTTGCATGCAATTTCTGACTGAATATTCAAAGTAGCATGGTAAACAATATAGGGAGCGTGTCACAAGTTGTCACTGAACGAATGTGCGAATATAAAACCAACTTGACCTCACTCGATTTCAGACCTAATATTCAAAGTACCATGGTAAACAACATAGGGAGCATGTCACAAGTTGTCACTGAATGTGCAAATAATAAAATCAACTTTACCTCAATCTGAGATTGAACTGAAATAAAGTTGGTCACACACTCAAAAGATGTTCTCTTCGAGCTACAGTGATGTGTTGAAACAAACAAATCTCTGAACACAAACATGCACCTGTCGTAGTGCTAGGTTGACATATCAGATGTCTTACTTTGATTTGATAGGGTGCTTCATAGTTTCCGTGAGGACAGAATCCAGCACAAAGTCTGAAGAGACTTTTCATGGTTGTACATGTCTAAGAGATCAGTGTTTTGATCTCATCATCTGTGCTGCAGCATGACAGCCCCTGCAGCATTACTACAGCTGGGAAACCCTGTGTGACATACACCTGTCAGTCACTGATCACATGACCCTTCTGGGGCGGAGTCTGGAGTTTGGGTCTGTATTTATCAAGCTTCTCACAATGCCAGTTTAGTCTTAAAGGCATAGTTGACTCAAAAAAGATGAAATTCTGTCATTATTTACTCAACATTTTTTTAACCAGGTATGAATTTCAGGAATTTTATAAGCTTAAAGGTACAGTTCACCCCAAAAAGGAAAATTTCCTCACCATTTACTGTACTCACCTGTCATTTGTAACAAACCTTTATGAGTTTCTTTCTTCT
>CAIGQV010000260.1:374225-453626 GCA_903798115.1 Danio jaintianensis | reverse complement strand
CAATCAATCAATCAATCAATCAATCAATCAATCAATCAATCAATCAACCAACCAACCATTCAATAAACCAATCAATCAACCAATCAATCAATCAATCAATCAATAAACCAATCAACCACCCAATGAATGAATGAATCAATCAATTAATCAATGCAGGTATACGAGAAACACTCACCCATGTAACAAAGCAATGTCCCACGTCCTCAGGCAGCTGCTCATAATTGATCAGCTCCTTCAGGAATATACTACAACACAAACAGAACAACATGGAAATAAATCATAACCTCTACATCCCGCATGATATGGGACACACAGTTTGCATTTGTATCATTTAGCCTTAAAGGGATAGCTCACGCAAAAATGAAAATTCTGTCATAATTTACTCGCCCTCCAACTTGTTTGAGTTTCCTTCTGTTGAACACAATTATATTTTGAAGAATGTTGGAAAGCAGAAGCCACAGACTTCCATAGTACTTTATCAATGACTGCTGGCTTTCAGTAATACTCAGAATATCTTCTTTTGTGTTCAACAGAAAAAAGGAACTCATAAAAGTTTGGATCCATTCGAATGTGAGTATATGGTGAGGAAATAGTCATTGTTGGGTGGACTCGTTTTAATAATGTGGCTTGTGGCTTACAATTGTCACTTAAATGAGATTTATTGAGAGAAACTCACTTATTGTGGAAGTCGTAAATCTCCTGAATGTTGCCAAAGATGATGTGCTCTTTGTTGGCGATTCCTGGAGGAATTTCCTCCACACCATTGGTCATCTCCCACAAATATGTCTAACAATAAACCACACGAGAGAAATGGGAAGGACATTGTTGAATGTGCTTTAGACCTTAAGCATATACCAGTGCTTCCCACACATAGACTTTACTTGGGCGGGCCGTATTTAGTGACACTTTTTTAAAATGTATTTATTTTTACTATTATTATCATCCTTTTACACTTTTTTGTATCCGCCCTAGATAACCAAACATTCGCGATCGATTAACCAGTGGAAAATCTTCTCTCGCCCTAGTCATTTCGTACTGCTCATTGTGTGTGCGCGAGAAATGTCAACAACACTCCCTCAGACAATCTCATGCGCTCTGCAGACCCACAGAGACGTGCCTTTTTGGGGTTTAAAAATGCGTTCAGACGGTGTTTCTAAATCTCCTAAAATGTCCGGGATTCGACTTTTGCTTTCGCTTTCTAAAGCTGTTGTTAATTCTATGCATTTTGGCGTACTTTCCGCTTGGCTTCGCAGCTGCGAGAGCGAGAGAACTATTAAATAATAGATTCTTCAATCTAAACGATTCAGAAAAGCTTTACTATATACTCAGAGAGGGTGAAATGACATCTACACTGGCTGCAAAATATATGTACATCATTAAAAATGGTCAATCAACTCATTTGCCTTATTTAAATAATCTACACTTTTTATTCGAATTAATTAATTATTAATACATATTGTCCATTTTAGAGATATTGTTCTCATATTATCAATATCATAAAAATGATATTGTTATCATTTTTCCTGTCATGTATCTCTCATTTGCTGTATATATTATTAATTTGATGATCTTAATATATATTACATATTTTTTACATATCTAAAATGCTTTGGCAATACTGAACTTGAGAAAGAGAGAGAGAGAGAGTTACTATTATAATATTTTTTTATTGATTTGTATGAATATGATACATTGAATAATAATATGATATATTGAATAATATGATATATTATTTATATTTTATTTAATTAGTATATTTAAATATGTTGTTTTTACTACTACTACTACTACTATTTACTGTGTTTACTGTGTTTATTATTATATATGTATGTTACTTTATTATGTAAACTTTATAATTGCTTTGGCAATTCATTTGTAACATTTGTCATGCCAATAAAGCAATTATTTAATTGAATTGAATTGAATTGAATTAAGGGCGTGTCCGAATCCACTTTAGCTATTTTAAGGATGGAAAAATGGAGTCTCATCTCCCATTCCCTTTAAGAGTCAGTTGCATCGCGCCATGGTGCATTTGCTATTTACATGGCGAACTTTGTAAGTGGAAAACTGAACGCTTCACTAGCAAGTTAAACAGACCATCTGCAGTGCGAGGATAAAGAACGAGCCTCCTCCAATCGGCCTCTTTACTTTCTCTTTCTCTCTTTCGTGGATAAGGAAACCGCTGAAGACATCCATTAGCCTACATATTTAATTTCGTTTGTTAAGCGCAAAGATTTGTTTCAAAACTATTTATAAATTCAGTTCTACTTTCCAGCAAACAAATAAACGAACAATAATAACGAAGTGTGCTCAAAAAACGAGTTATATCCAAACACACGTCCTATGCCACATATCTGACAGGTGGACAAATTTAAGCTTGTTTTTAATAAAAAAAAATATAAATATGCATATAATAAATAATACTAATTATAATAATAACATTATACAAAAGCAAGTTGTCGTGAATAAACTGAAAAAAAGCACCCCGAGATGAAGAAGGCATGGAGGCAGTGGTTTTTATATTTATGTAGAAAATTATAATTTTTGTAACATTTTAATCTTTTAATTTATTTTTTGCATATGTAAAGATGTTTGTGTATTGCTGTACATCCTGTGTGTTTTAAGCAATGTGTAAGTGTTGAGGACGCATAACTAACGCGCTCTGCACTGGACTTTAGACCGGCTTTCAGCTGGTCTATTGCACAGTCTATTTTAGTTCCTGAAAATAGCAACACACCAACAATGCGCCTTAACACACCTCTTTTCTAGACCGGAACACCCATGAGTCCACAAAGTGGCGCAAATGGATTTGCTATTTAAACAACGTGGCGGAAAACGGGAAAATTAGGGTTGCACTGGTCTGAAAATAGCAAACACATCTTGCGCCTTATTGCACCGGGTGTGTGATAGGGCTCTAAATAGCATAAAAGTGGTAGTGGTAACTTTAACCCTTTGAAAAGAAACAGTGTATAACAGTGTCATAATAAATTAAAATATTGTTAAAAATCACACTATTTTATGTTTGTCACATGTAGTTGACCATTTATGTGCTGTGGAAAAAGATGCTTTCAATCCGGCTACCACCGCAACTATATTTCAAATCTGTGGGAAGCACTGTATACTATAATGGAATATATAACGGAATTATTGAAATGATGGGCCAAATATTGACAATTTTTTTAAATTAATTTTTGATAAAACAAAATTACTCAAACTATTAATCAAAGGATCATATGAAAGATTTAAAGGTATGACAAGGAAATTAAAGTCTAAGCATCAGTGAGCTTTACGATTTATTTGAATGAATAAAACTGAAATGCGTACCTCTAAACATTCATGTAAGTCCCTCACATAAGCTTTTTCTGTCTGCAACAGCTCTGCTATGATAAACCTGCAACACAAACAGACAACACAGGTCATTTATAAGAGTGTTCAGTGTGAACGGCGCTGGCTGGAGGCTGTGTGTGATCGCTTACTCTTTCTTCCGGGCTGATTTCCTCTTTTCTTCATTCACCTCGTGGTTGGGGTCACGGAGTTTTACCTCTGGGCCAGTCAGACTGGCTGGGATGATATCCAACTCCAGATCCTTATTATCCTGAAACACACACACACATAGTTGTTTTTGGTGGTTTTGGGGGGACTCTCCATTTACATGCATACATAATATATTTTATATGCTCCAAACTGCCTATTATACCCTAACCCTACCCATAAACCCAACCCTCGCAGCAAACCTATGGCAAATTAGGAATATGAACAAACTTGTGATGTCTGTTTAATCTGTCTATTTGATGACTGTAGTCTATTTTTTGGACTATTGATAGGGTGCTTTCACACTTGGTTCAATTGCCTGGACCATACCCAAGTTCGATTGTCCCCCCTTGCCACCTTTTCGTTTGGTTTGTGTTCACACTGTGTTTTTTCCTTCTGAACCCCGGTACGCTTGCGTCATCAAGCTGCTGTTTTGTGTACAGCTGTTGCTAGGTGACAGCCATGAAAGCAAAGCGCCAAAAGAGGTCCGCACAACGCGGTCGTTCTGCGTTTACTGAATCTTATGGTTCTGGACATACAGAAAGCGATTCGCGTCTGTCTGCTGCAAAAATATTATAAACGTTCAGAACATAACGCGATGTCCGCAGAAGCTGTTTTTGGAGGAGTCAAGCAGACATTATCACTGTGATTGCCCTGGCTCAGTCCCGCTTGTCACCAAGGTACAGTATGTGATACACGCACGCACGCACGCACGCACGCACGCACGCACGCACGCACGCACACACACACACAGAGGAATTAACGTTATGAAAACGATAGTTTGTTGTACATATGGCGGTTCACTTCCGTTATTTGGTACGATTGCATTCATACCAGAAGTGAACCGGACCAGATTTCGCGTGAACCGTACCCCAGACCACCTCTTTAAGGCAGACTCGGGTACGGTTCGTGGGTGCACACCCGAGTTCAGAAGACACATCCACACTAGCTAAATGTACCGTACTCTCACGTCAAAAGAAACCCGGGTGCGGACCAAAAGTGCTAGTGTGAAAGTACCCTTAGACGTCATAAAACACACATACAGACACACATTATATTGTGTTCAAAAGAAGAAACGAACGCATAAAGGTTTGTTAAAATGTTTTTAAAAAAATCTTCTCTGTTACATGGCACTTGAAAAATATTTGAAAGTAGGCATGTACCGAAATGAAAATTCTTGGCCGAAACCGAAAACCAAGAGGAAACCAAGGCTAAAAACCGAAACCAAAACACCAAAATTAATTTTGGCCAATTATTAGTACCATAGCATTTATGGCTATGACTGTGTACTAACCTTACTAAAATCAAGGCATTGCAATTGCATGAATTAATATTAAAGTGTCAAAGAATAAATCAATTACAAATTATGAAAATATTTATTTAGCACATTGCAACACTGGGTTATCTATTCTGCGGATGGGGACTTCAGACAGATAACATCTAGCTGAGTGACTGAGCTTGTCGTCAGACTGACATTTGAGAAAGATTTGAGAGAGTCTATTTAAATAGGGTGGTGGCATGGTGTCGCAGTGGGTAGTGCTGTCGCCTCACAGCAAGAAGGTCGCTGGTTCGGCATTTCTGTGTGGAGTTTGCATGTTCTCCCGATGTTGGTGTGGGTTTCCTCCAGGTGCTCCGGTTTTCCCCACAGTCCAAAGACATGCGTCATAGGTGAATTGGATAAGCTAAATTGTCCGTAGTGTATGAGTGTGAATGAGAGTGTATAGGTGTTTCCCAATACTGGGTTGCAGCTGGAAGGGCATCTGCTGTGTAAAACATATGCTGGATAAATTGGCGGTTTATTCCGCTGAGGCGACCCCAGATTAATAAAGGGACTAAGCCGAAAAAAAAATGAATGAATAAATATTTAAATAGGGCCAGTGCATAATTTACCATTTTAGTACAGTCGTGGCCAAAAGTTTTGAGAATGACACAAATATTAGTTTTCACAAAGTTTGCTGCTAAACTGCTTTTAGATCTTTGTTTCAGTTGTTTCTGTGATGTACTGAAATATAATTACAAGCACTTCATACGTTTCAAAGGCTTTTATCGACAATTACATGACATTTATGCAAAGAGTCAGTATTTGCAGTGTTGGCCCTTCTTTTTCAGGACTTCTGCAATTCGACTGGGCATGCTCTCAATCAACTTCTGGGCCAAATCCTGACTGATAGCAACCCATTCTTTCATAATCACTTCTTGGAGTTTGTCAGAATTAGTGGGTTTCTGTTTGTCCACCCACCTCTTGAGGATTGACCACAAGCTCACAATAAGATTAAGTTCTGGGGAGTTTCCAGGCCATGGACCCAAAATTTCAGCATTTTGGTCCCCGAGCCACTTAGATATCACTTTTGCCTTATGGCACGGTGCTCCATCGTGCTGGAAAATGCATTGTTCTTCACCAAACTATTGTTGGAAGAAGTTGCTGTTGGAGGGTGTTTTGGTATCATTCTTTATTCATGGCTGTGTTTTGGGGCAAAATTGTGAGTGAGCCCACTCCCTTGGATGAGAAGCAACCCGACACACGAATGGTCTCAGGATGCTTTACTGTTGGCATGACACAGGACTGATGGTAGAGCTCACCTTTTCTTCTCCGGACAACCCTTTTTCCAGATGCCCCAAACAATCGGAAAGGGGCTTCATCAGAGAATATGACTTTGCCCCAGTCCTCAGCAGTCCATTCGCCATACTTTTTCAGAAGATCAATCTGTCCCTGATGTTGTTTTTGGAGAGAAGTGGCTTCTTTGCTGCTCTTTTTGACACCAGGCCATCTTCCAAAAGTCTTTGCCTCACTGTGCGTGCAGATGCGCTCACACCTGCCTGCTGCCATTCCTGAGCAAGCTCTGCACTGGCGGCACTCCGATCCCGCAGCTGAATCCTCTTTAGGAGACAATCCTGGCGCTTGCTGAACTTTCTTGGACACCCTGAAGCCTTCTTAACCAGAATTGAACCTTGAAGTTCTTGATGATCCTATAAATTGTTGATTTAGGTGCAATCTTAGTAGCCACAATATCCTTGCCTGTGAAGCCATTTTTATGCAACGCAATGATGGCTGCACGCATTTCTTTGCAGGTCACCATGGTTAACAATGGAAGAACAATGATTTCAAGCATCACCCTCCTTTTAACATGTCAAGTCTGCCATTTTAACCCAATCAGCCTGACATAATGATCTCCAGCCTTGTGCTTGTCAACATTCTCACCTGAGTTAACAAGATGATTAATGAAATGATCTCAGCAGCTCCTTTAATGACAGCAATGAAATGCAGTGGAAATTTTTTTTCAGGATTAAGTTCATTTTCATGGCAAAGAAGGACTATGCAATTCATCTGATCACTCTTCATAACATTCTGGAGTATATGCAAATTGCTATTATAAAAACTTAAGCAGCAACTTTTCCAATTTCCAATATTTATGTAATTCTCAAAACTTTTGGCCACGACTGTATAGTAGCCTAAGTCAGAACAGAATAGCCTACCTATTATAATTTGAGGCACTTTATTGCAGGATTTCACTGAACATATTAGACAACGAGGGAGCATGCTCCTCATTGTAGTGCAGAGAGACAAGTCTTTTTTTCTGCGCTCTGATCTCTCTCTCCTGCGTGTGCGCTCTCCGTCCGTGTGTCCCTGCCTTCTCCCAAACGTATCTGTCTGCAGACTGCAAGACAGGGGCGTAACTTGTAGTAAGTTAGAAGCATAACTTGCAGTTATCGAGATCCCATTGAACAATGCGAGATCACAACAAGATGTTGTTGGCAAGATGGCGGAAATACTTACCAGAGAACATTTTAACCAAATGTTTTAATGAGTTTTCTCCAAATTTATCCATAATCAATTAATTTGATATATTATTATATTCATTAGGTATAGATATTAATAACTGTGATGGTTGGGTTTAGGTGTGGAGAAGGTGTAGACGTTAATAACCGATGTACAGCGCCATCTTGCCAACAACATAGTTTTGACATGTGGGTCTCCATAACTTCAGGTTATGCCTCTAACGTACTCAGGGCCGGATTAAGAACACATTGGGCCCTGGGGCTATAGCAAATCTAAGGGCCCCTTTTTATTTATTTTTATCTCACAAAAGTATATATATATTGTTGTTGTTGTTATTATTATTATTATTATTATTATTATTATTATTATTAATAATATACTAATTAATATTATTATCTAATTTTCCAACATTTGATTTATATTTGATTATTATATATTTTATTATAATAGGCCTGCAAGTAGGCTATACAAAATTAAGTAATGACATAATATGAACTTTAAAAATCAAACAGGCTGCAAAAATCAGTAAAACAAAAAACATTTGCATTACTTTCTAAATTAGGGCTTTATAATAAATACTTTGAATAGGGCTTTAAAACGTTTCTTTAGCTGACCATAAATCCCTAATGATTGGATATCTTTAAAATCCATGCTTCTAATATCCAAAACATTGTGATCTTCTGAGTTACAGAAGGCTAGCATCTTTATTTTATTTTATTTATTTGCATCCGATATATTGTCTGATGAAAGCCAGCACCAATATTTCATTGCTCCATATTATTATGTTTAGTAGTCGTTTTCATAAAGGGGGCAGAGTAAACATTCATAAAAAAACGTTTGCTTTCTAACTAGTTCAGTTAGACTTAGTGTAAAGCATAACCGAGTGTATTTACTTGAGATAGATACTCCGCAACGATGGATATTTTGATAACTGCTTGTGTAGGCTATTTGATTTGTTCGTGCACTGTCTCGGTTATATTGTGTGATAAAAGGATTGTACGGGCGCGCGCCTGTTTTTTGAGTCCAGCTGTAATTGTTGTGCTGCCGAGACTGCACTTCAGTTATGAGTCCATTCAGCATGATTCCGCCTATCCCAGCTTCTGTTACTACATGTACAAGTTAACCAATAATGAAGACTGTTTAAATTTAATTTTTTGTTCTACGACGAGCTTGGTTAGTCTACCTTTGACTGGACAGTTCTCGCAGTAGTGCGGAAATAAGGGACCGTCCTGGGAAAATTGGGACATCTGATACCCCTATGGATGACTTAAACGGGGCTATTCAATATTCTGATTGGGCTACAGCCACTCCGAGCCCCAGTTTAGCTCCGGTGTCACTGTTTTTGAACAGCAGCAAACCGAAAGGAATACTTCACATTATCGACAAGAGAAAGCGTAACGCAAAGAGGCGTTTCCCGAGTCATAGCGCAAATTAATTCTCTAGCCAATCAAGGGCCCCCTTCTTCCGTGGGCCCTGGGGCTTCAGCCCCACCTAGCCTTTATGTTAATCCGCCCCTGAACGTACTACAAGTTGCGCCACTTCATGTTATGCTTCTGTCTTGCAGTCTGCATACTTGGTTCTCCACATCCATCGTGGTCTGGATCATTTCGCATGCGCGCTGCTTTATTTCAGCATTCAAGTAATGATCTCATATCGAGGATCAAGTACAGTGGCAATGAAGTGCAGACGATCCGAATAGCTCAAATAGACACCGCAGACATGCTACTTCAGACAACACGTGCAGGCCGCGATTTCTGTTTGCGTCATCACAACATACTGCTTCGGCCGTGTTGTTTCGGTGATAAAAATCTTTCAATTTTTTGGGGAAAATGCTAAGTATTTTTTTCAAGAAACAGCTAAATACATTTTTGTTTTGCCAGCACCTTCTAGTCAGTATATTTTCTCTATGAAATGATGTATATGTGTGTCATAACATTTATGAATTGCTGCTCCTGGTTCCAATTGCTTCTATTATTTTTTCTCATGTAAGTTTCTCATTTGGGCGGTGCGGTGGCACAGTAGGTAGCGCTATCGCCTCACAGCAAGAAGGTCGCTGGTTCGAGCCTCGGCTGGGTCAGTTGGCATTTCTGTGTGGAGTTTGCATGTTCTCCTCGTGTTCGCGTGGGTTTCCTCCGGGTGCTCCGGTTTCCCCCACAAGTCCAAAGACATGCGCTAGAGGTGAATTGGGTAAGCTAAATTATCCGTAGTGTATGAGTGTGAATGAGTGTGTATGGATGTTTCCCAGTGATGGGTTGCAGCTGGAAGGTCATCCGCTGCATAAAACATATGCTGGATAAGTTAGTGGTTCATTTCGCTGTGGCGACCCCAGATTAATAAAGGGACTATGAATGAATGAATGAATGAAGTTCTCATTTGTAAACACCTACAAAATATACACATGTAAAATGTAAGTTATTACATGTACTATTATTCTTATATAAAATAATGTATTTTAATAGTGGAAATGGATGCTGTGAAGGTGTTAAAAATGCTGTATTCAGTACCTCAGAGCTGATGCCCAGCACATTTTCCAGATCACAGCGGTATTTGCCCATGCGCAGGGAGAAGTCTCTGTAGCTCTTGTCCACTGCCGTCAGACACTTTTTCAGGTCGGTGACGTGCATGTGTCCCTTCTCAATGAAATTATCCGCCAGCTGGATCAGCATCTTCACTTTCTCCTTAGTTTGCTGTGTCACATATAAACAAAATGTTAGTGTGTGGTCCACTCAAAAAACTTGTTGTCAGAATTATGAGCCCCCCCTGTATATTTTCTGCCCCAATTTCTGTTTAATGCAAAGATTTTTTCTAAACACATTTCTAAACATAATAGTTTCAATAACTCATTTCTAATAACTGATTTCTTTTATCTTTGCCATGATGACAGTACATAATATTTGACTAGATATTTTTTTAAGATACTAGTATTCAGCTTAAAGTGACGTTTAAAGACTTAACTAGGCTAATTAGGTTAACTAGGGAAGTTAGAGTAATGAGGCAAGTCATTGTATAACAGTGGTTTGTTCTGTAGACAATCAAAAAAAAAAAAGATTGCTTAAGAAGACTAATAATATTGACCTTAAAAACTGCTTAGACTTTCTCCAGAAGAAAAAATATTACAGGAAATACTGTGAAAAATTCACAGGACTAATAATTCTGACTTCAACTGTAGATACTGTTCTTGCTGCTTGTTCAAACTACGTATTTAAAATAAGATGAAACAACACAATTCTTGAGTTTTTTTTTGGGACAACTTAAATGTTTTATGTTCAATCCACTTAAATTTGTAAAAACCAATTAACTTAATTGATTTGAGTTAGGACAATGAATTGTGCAGAACCCTGCATTTTTTTTTTTACAGTGTCTGATTAATAAACGTCACTGTGTAGAGAAACACAATTAGCATAAAAGTCCCTCAGACAGAATGACTCCTTCATATGGTGGTATTTCCCACTTGTATCAAACTCAAGGCCCGCCATTTCATTTTATGTGTCCCGCGAGAGCATATGGTTCACACCAATTGCAAATTTAAGTATTCGTTTATAGATTACGTACAAAGTCAATGCGCAAAATTAATTTCAATCCCATCTTTCGTGCAAGATATTCAAGTTGAGCAAAACATTTGTGTAAGGTGAAAAGCTTCCTGCAAGTAATCTAGAGCAAGTGACGCGGTGCTACACGTTTGTTGACTATGAACCAGTGCTTAATTTGTGAATTTAACCTCTGAAATCTGATCCGGCACCTCATTTTACCGATTCCCAGTTCTACTTCTATCAAAGAGTTTTGGAGAAATTTGGTAATGACTTGTGTCTGATGAAATTTATCTTTGATATTTAGACTACTTTGATGGGAGTAATGTGGGTTTCTTTACCTAATAAAAGGATTCGTGTTAAAATCTACACTGCAAAAAAATGCTTTTATTACTTAGAGTTTTTTGTCTTGTTTCTAGTCCAAATGTCTAAAAATTCTTAAACCAAGAAGCATTTTCTAGACAAGCAAAGCATATTGTCTTGTTTTCAGAAATAATAAGTCAAAATTAAGTACAAACAAACTACAAACGGGGTAAGCAAAATAATCTTGTTTTCACTTTGAATTGAGATTACTTTGCTTACACCATTGGCAGATTATTTTGCTCGTTTTAAGGAAAAACTCATTTTATATTTATGAAAATACATGTATTTATTTGTAATTTATGTTTTATTTGATTATATATATATATATATATATATATATATATATATATATATACACACTGTAAAAAATGGCTGTGATTTCAACGGTAAAAAAAACTGTAAAAATGCTACAGTAAAGATCTGTAACCTGGTTAATAGCAAGTTTCCTTAATATATACAGTGAATAACTGTAAGTTGACTTTCCCATAATTCATCACATGGCACATTCCTTGCAGAATTTCTTTTATGAGTTACAATATTTGTAACAGTAAAATACCGGTGACCTAAGCTACCAGTAGTTTTTATTTTTTTTGACCATAAATTTGACAGATTCTTTTGTGATAAAGTGGCACACAAATGAGTATGACACCCTTGCCAAACAAGAAGGAGAGGTGATAGAAAGTGTTTGTGTCTCTGTACCTTGGCAGAGATGCAGAATTCTTCATATTCTTTAAGGAGTCCCTGAGTTTTCTCCATAGAGTCCCCGATGCAGGTGTGAGTGGCCAGATAGACCTCTCCTGCCTCCTCAATCCACTCTAATGCCTAACACAGAGATGGACAGACTCAAATGAAATCATCCAAAACTCCACAACATCATTTGTCACAACATTTTAAAATCTAATCTCAAATAAAATCCAATTTTAACATCATTTCAGGTGTGTTCATTTGATAGGGTAATTACAAAAAAGTACACATTTTCATCAAGTTCACTTTGTTTTTGTTGTTGTTGTTGCTTTTATACACATTGTATGTCTCATGGCCTGTTTTTAAAGCTGAACTATTTTGATTGGTAACACTTTACAATAAGTAGTATTAGTTAATGCATTTAATAAACTTGTTACTGAACGAACAATGAACCATTTAGTACAGTCGTGGCCAAAAGTTTTGAGAATGACACAAATATTAGTTTTCACAACGTTTGCTGCTAAACTGTTTTTTTTAGATCTTTGTTTCAGTTGTTTCTGTGATGTACTGAAATATAATTACAAGCACTTCATACGTTTCAAAGGCTTTTATCGACAATTACATGACATTTATGCAAAGAGTCAGTATTTGCAGTGTTGGCCCTTCTTTTTCATGACCTCTGCAATTCGACTGCGCATGCTCTCAATCAACTTCTGGGCCAAATCCTGACTGATAGCAACCCATTCTTTCATAATCACTTCTTGGAGTTTGTCAGAATTAGTGGGTTTTTGTTTGTCCACCCACCTCTTGAGGATTGACCGCAAGTTCTCAATGGGATTAAGATCTGGGGAGTTTCCAGGCCATAGACCCAAAATTTCAACGTTTTGGTCCCCGAGCCACTTAGATATCACTTTTGCCTTAAGGCACGGTGCTCCATCGTGCTGGAAAATGCATTGTTCTTCACCAAACTGTTGCTGGATTGTTGGAAGAAGTTGCTGTTGGAGGGTGTTTTGGTATCATTTATACCCTTTAATGACAGCAATGAAACGCAGTGGAAAGTGTTTTTTTCAGGATAAAGTTCATTTTCATGGCAAAGAAGGACTATGCAATTCATCTAATCACTCTTCATAACATTCTGGAGTATATGCAAATTGCTATTATAAGAACTTAAGCAGCAACTTTTCCAATTTCCAATATTTATGTCATTCTCAAAACTTTTGGCCACGACTGTACAGTATTTATTCATCTTTATTAATATTGGTTAACCCTTTCACATGTAAGTTCTAAATACTCCAGACCATTACTTAGAACGTATCGCTTTAAAGTTTTCATGGCGATGCATCATTTATCAGGTGACACACCACCAGCTCCAGTGATGTACATATATATTGTGTTTTGTATTTTTTTTCCCTTTTCTGCAAAAATCGTCCAAATTACATTGTGAAATATCTGATATTACAATTCTCGAATATGTGTGAGAGCATGTATTTTGTCTTTTATACAGCTTAATAATAATCATATTATTTGATATATGTCAGGTTATAGGGTTTCCCAGTGATGGGTTGCAGCTGGAAGGGCATCCGCTGCGTAAAACATATGCTGGATAAGTTGGCGGTTCATTCCGCTCTGGTGTCCCCAGATTAATAAAGGGACTAAGCCGAAAAGAAAATTAATGAATGAATGTCAGGTGCAGCCATGTGTAGAGATCAGAGCTGCTGGAACACATTAATTCACCACTTTCTTCAGAAATACATGAAAGTAAGTGGCTGTTTAACTGGTAGAGGAATAGAGCAGTTGTTCTAGTCACATAAACAGTGTGTATCTTAGGTAAATGAAGCACATTGTCCAATTATATTTAAAATATATATTAGTATATATTTTACAAACCATAAATGTTATGCTAGTATTTATGTGTATTTGAATGTCTGAAAGCTAAAATCATTGTTATTTGTTGGAAAACACTGATAAAAAAATCTGATTTGAATTTTAACGGTTTCAATTATTTCAATTATATAATGAATTAAGCCTTTCCGTTAGTTCTCGTTAAGTCAGTGCATTAACTAACGCAAACAAGCACAACTTTGGATTTTAATAAAGCATTAGTAAATGCTGAACTATGATTAATAAATGCTCTAGAAGCATTGAGAAAGATTACAATACACTACCTGACAAAAGTCTTGTCGTCTATCCAAGTTTTAGGAACAACAAATAATAACTTGACTTCTAGTTGATCATTTGGCATGAGAAGTGGCTTATATGAAAGGCAAAGGCCTCTAGATTATGCTTATTTTACCAAAATAAAATATGATCATGTCTTGATTTTTATTTATTTTATTAGCACAGTAATGTTTGACTTTGCTTAGACAAAAATCTTGTCACTTACCAGAAATAATGTACAGTATAGAATATAAAGTGATGGTGCAGTGGAAAAAGAATGAATATTATGTATGACTCCCATGAGCTTGGAGGACTGCATCCATACATCTCTGCAATGACTCAAATAACTTATTAATAAAGTCATCTGGAATGGCAAAGAAAGCGTTCTTGCAGGACTCCCAGAGTTAATCAAGATTCTTTGGATTCATCTTCAATGCCTCCTCCTTCATCTTACCCCAGACATGCTCAATAGTGTTCATGTTTGGTGACTGGGCTGGCCAATCCAGGAGCACCAGGACCTTCTTTGCTTTCAGGAACTTTGATGTGGAGGCTGAAGTATGAGAAGGAGCGCTATCCTGCTGAAGAATTTGCCCTCTCCTGTGGTTTGTAATGTAATGGGCGGCACAAATGTCTTGATACCTCAGGCTGTTGATGTTGCCATCCACTCTGCAGATCTCTCGCACGCCCCCACACTGACTGTAACCCCAAACCATGGAGTTTTCCTTCACCATACTTGACTGATTTCTGTGAGAATCTTGGGGACTCCAATAGGTCTTCTGCAGTATTAGTGATGATTGGGATGCAGTTCAACAGATGATTCATCAGAAAAATCTACCTTCTGCCACTTTTCCAAATAATCAGCTAGAAGTCTAGTTATTATTTGTTGCTCTTACAACTGAGATTGACAACAAGACTTTTGTCAGGTAGTGTATGTACTATGCTGCATAACAGATGTGGTCAAATATATAAAAAAATATATATTGCAGGCATAAACATATGCGCAATCTGCAAAAGGCATCAGCGTTTACATTGGACAGATTGACAAGCCGTTTTTCCACAATTATACCTGAGCCAATAGAATTCAGTGTTTTCACCTGTTTGGCATTGCGTTCAAACACCACATACTGCTGACACTGATCCAAACGCCGCTTCTTCATGGTCCAGAAATGCAAAACTCTGTTTTCCCTCTGCAGCAGTTCATTCAGGATGGCTGCACAAACACCACAATACACACACACATGACAAATGCTTAACATGAATAAATGAATGATTGCATCGATGAAGAATGTTTTGTGAGAGAAAAACTCGGAAAGATGGATACACATATGTTAGAACAGGCTATAGAGAGTACTGGATCTAACCTTTGACCTGTTGCTCAGGGCCACGAGTGTTGCTAGATGATCCCTGAGAGCTGACATTGTTCCGATGGATGTATTTCAGAAAAACCTCAGCATTGCGTCTGGCCAGAGTACATGCCTGAAAAACACACAGCAGACTTCCCAAGATCCTGAACAGACCAGCTTACAAAAATAATATAGACAAAGCTTATAGACTGACTTTATTTCTCATCTGAAGGTTATTGATATTCGATTTGCACTTCATCTGGGCTGACTGATATACTGATTGACAATTTGAGACAAAAAGTCAAATTTAAGCACTTTTCAAGACCTTTCCGGATCCAAATTTTACATACATATACAGTATTTGATACTATGTTATATCAGATGCTTTTTGCTATTGTATTCTGTAGTATAGTAAAGTATAGTTTTCTAAGGGGAAAAATGAAGGCATGTCATGCCCGTAGCCAGGGGGGGTTCGGGTGGTTCGAACGACCCACCCCCCACGGCCAAAAGGTGTTTGAATCTTTGATGCGACATCGTCATCCATACTGAGCAATGCTATGGGTCGAAACGAGAAAGAGAGACGGAAGAGAAAGCAGGCAGCAGCGTCATTGTCGCAAAATATTGAACACGTTCAAAAAGACGTGTACTTACATGTACTTACATCTTACTTCCTAATAGATGAGAATCTGTCGCTACCATGAGGTTCTAGACTAACTGGCCGAATTAGCTGGGACGTTCTGTATATTGGGCATTATTGATTTGTCCCATGACCTCCCATTCCCTATTTTTTGCCATAATTTTTTTTAAATAACTGTCCGATGAAGGCTTTACTACCAAGCAGAGTCCTCAGCCGTCAGCTGTCACTTCACAGCAAAAGGCGCTGATCCCGTCACGTCCGTGTTTTTGAGGCTGTTTACACCTGGTCACTTCATTCATTTTATTCTGATCGGATATAAATCCAATCGCTCGGACAACTTCAGAAGGTGGTCTGGGACGAATTCCAGACGAAACTGGGGGGCCTGATTATTTGTTTTGAGACAAAATTTATTTAAATACAATAAATTATGACCTGGAGAAAATCTGACCTGCGCCTGTTTAGAGAAACATCCGTAGGTGGCACTTTTACAGCCAAACACACGTAAAGTGCAAAATAAATAAATAAATAAATACATATTTACTATAAGCATAAAACATGTGTTAACGAACCTAAAAGCCTAAGTAAGAACATCGCATTCCATATTATATGAAAATGTTTGAATAATAATGTATTTGAATATAAATCACCTATTAAATATTCAAGCATGTGGTGCTGTTATGAACAACCACTAATACAATCTGAATATATTTAAAAAGCACTCTAAAAGTTAAAATAATTGTTATCAATAATGCGCATATTGATTATCACAACATATTGCATTATTGAATATCTCTATATGTCTACCTCTACGGGAAGTACCCATAAAAATGCAAAAAAATAACAACATGTAGTGGGTGTTTGGACTGACAAAATTTGCACATGATCTTAGTAAGCAACTTGACAAAACAGTCATTATTTTTGTTACTGCAAAAAGCATGCACATGATTCCAGATGACAAGCTAATCCAGCACTAAATATTTCATAAAATGTCACCAAAATGCTGTATTTAAACTTCAAATACAACATGTGGGGAAAAAATGCAAAAAAAAGGTCCATTTAAAAAGAACCATCCCTTTCACTAGGCTGGCTACGGGCCTGCATGTTTAGTCCAACACTGTAACACATGTTTACCAATGGCATGTAAGTCCAACACTGAATTACTGACATTTACTACTCTCTTAAATGTAATTTACTCAGATCTTAAATGTAAATAAAAGGTCAGACAAATCATGCTACAGGCTACATAAAACATTCATTTTTTGCAAAAGCAAAAATATCTATCCATATTTTAAAAATATATTTAACCCTTCATTGGCCCAGAAAAAAAAAAAGAAAAAAAAAAAATCACACTCTTTTATAGAGCGATTCCATTTTTTACATTATAAATGATCATTTTGTTATACATTTGCTTGTCAACTTTACATTTATGCAGTTTTTTTTTACCCATGTAGTACACAAACATGCAACTATGCCATAATTGGACTTAAATATTTTAAACAATCACTGAAATTCTGACCTAAATTCAATATCAAAGTTTTCTGGACATTGCCTCATGTTTAAGGGATAGAATGCTGCCATCTGCAGGTTAGAGTATAAGCGTTTAGGATTACTGTTAAAAAAAGAAAGTGCCATTTACACAAATATCCAGCAAGGGTCTGAAGAGACATTTCTAGGTTATTCATTCATTCATTTTCTTTTCGGCTTAGTCCCTTTATTAATCTGGGGTCGCCACAGCAGAATGAACCGCCAACTTATCCAGCATATGTTTTACGCAGCGGATGCCCTTCCAGCCGCAACCCATCACTGGGAAACATCCATACACACTCATACACTACGGACAATTTAGCTTACCCAATTCACCTCTAGCGCATGTCTTTGGACTGTGGGGGAAACCGGAGCACCCGGAGGAAACCCACCATTTCCAGGTTATTTCCAGGTTATTTTTCTTGATGCTTAAGAAAACTTTTCCTCACAAATTTATGATGTACATTAATAATAATAATAATAATAATAATAATAATAATAATAATAATAATAATAATAATAATAATATATATTTATAGAACAGTTCTGTCTGGTTCTTGAATCTGATTGGTTGATAGCTGTCCGATATTCTGCCAGTGGACAGCCTCTTCACCCTTCACCCTTGTGTATTACTCTGCCCACATACAGTGACAAGCTGAGGACACTCAACAGTTTGACAAATATTGCTGCTGTTGGGCAACATAAAGTACTTTTGAGGCTTTTTTTAGTCGAGAATGTAGTTGTTGAGATTGCAACTATGCAGTTTATTTATAAGGATAGTGCCTATTTTAAAATATTTATAATTTCTGAGAGACAGCGCGTCGGCGGCCATTAACCTGTCATACTGAGCAAAGACGGTTGACGTTGTCCATCCAAAAGATAGTGACAGAGACCGCATAATAAGCCCTTAGAGGAAGACAAGGGTGATTTTAAATTACAGCTGATCAAATCGTTATTGAAAAATTAAGTGATATTCTATGTCGATCTCTCTCTTTTCTATGTTGTAGTGCTGTATTTATACCATAGTAATTGTAGTGTATTGAGTGTGAAATGGGACTCGCATATCAGGAATGTGTGTTGTGTTGGCAAAAAGAAAGAAGAAATGCCCGCATGTGTTTAGCGTTTTTCCTTATCGCAAACACAACAGCAATCTGGTAGTGATTGCGCTGCTTTTTTTGGGGTTAATTATTGTGATATCCCGATAGCAACAGAGAAATACTGTAGACTGTAATAGACTAATACTGTAGGGAGATATCTCTGTAGGCTGCCATTCAGCCTTATCATCTTAAAATGTCAGCAAACCTGTTTCACCTGTTTTGTCATCACTTTAGACATTACGCTAGAGAATCATTCAAATACTAGCTCTAAAGTGACGTTGGTGAATTAGTAACGGCTTCTGCTGTTCTTATGTCAGCTGCAGATGTGAATGAATGGCGGAAGAAAGTAGTTCCTAATATAAAACGGTTTTTAGACTCTCCGTGTTTGATTTTCTTTTTTATATACATGATTATGCCGTCGAACTGTTGTATAAACGCAATATCACACTCTTAGCAGTACGATGTGGCTGTATATCGTCACTGGTGGGACACTAAGGCACTCGGCTTGTGGCCTCACGCCTCCCACCAGTGCAGATATATACATATGTACTCATATGTATAACAATTGTGTATTTTTATATTTATTTTTGTTGTTGTCTGATATATTTGGAATTCTTTGCTTTTGCATAAATACATAAATTTGCATAAACGTTGCAAGTCGCCACTAAGACATGACTGTAATCACATACTATTTATTTTATAAGGTTAATTATCACAATTGATAAATTTTTTAGAACAAGTCAAAAAATTGAAATAAAATAGTAAATAGAACCAACACAAAACAAAACAATAGACAATTTCAATGTGACAAATAAAAAAACAGCCCCATATATCTGCAAGTCAACATGCTTGTTCCATGTTGATTTTGTGCTTTAGTATTAGTCCTTCATTTATGTACGAGCATTTTTCAGATTTATGCCATATTTGTAGATTTTTTGCCAATTTCTATAAAGATTGCAGTCACACATGTGTGTTTGTGTGCTTGCAAGACATATAATATTTGTTCCACTTTCATTTATGCTCTAGATCCAGGCCTTTATAGAAATGTAAAACATCGTAAAACAGATTTAAACTGGGTTTACTACATTTTTGGACAAATAAATAAAATTTTCTTTTACTTTTTCATTCATTTTCAATGTGGAACCTGAATGGTGAGTTTTTTTACACACCTTTAGAACAAAGTCCATCTTTTGGTGTGTTTTAAGACTCATTATTTTTAGATTATTAGATTATAGCAAATGCGCCATTATTATTAGATTATTTAAGATGAAGTATTAAGTATGAAACGTCAAATAAATGCCCCTGAGATCATTTGGGAAAAAAAGGAAACTTGGGCCAATGAACAGTTACATAGTTAAATATTATTATCTATTTAGTAACAAATTAGCATGAGTTTATTTCAAAGCTTGAAAACGCTAGACTAAAATTCAAGCATTTTAAAGTATTCCCAGTACCCGTAAGAACCCTAAATAGTGACCTTGAGAAAAGCTTCTTTCTGCTCCAGGTGTTTGCTGATGAGAGGCAGAACGTGATCAGTCTCTGATGAAGATCCTAGTTTATCATGAGCTCCACACCAGTCTTCATCTCTGCGGTACTCCTGCTCCAGACTCTCTAGAACACTACACACCTGCAAACAAACCATTCGTAGAACATTAGGCATGGCACAGGGGCTGTCTACGAAATCACCTCCTATACCCTTAAACACTCAATTGTCTTTTTGGAAATAGGTTCATTTCTCATGTCTCCTAGAGTGAAGCCTGATTTATACTTTTGCCTGGTGCCGCGTCGCGCACCTCACGAAACGGACGAGGCTTTTATACTTGATGCGTTCGCCGTTGTGATATTCTTTAAAACGACAGGGGGCGGTCAAAAGAAACTGACTGTAAAATCAGACGGATAAACAGAGTAGAAAGTTTCCGGAACTACGTCATATTATTAATATCGTTCAAGATTTTAAAACTTAAACTTTAAAACTTTTAATTATTTTGATAAAATATTTGAATGATTATAAGGATTTTTATAACCATTCAAGATTTTTTTAAGTCAAACTTCAAACATCACTTGCTTTTGTTCATATCTCGGACAGTTTTACCTATTAAAGTTTATTAAAATATTAATGACAACAGAACATGGGTTGCTCTACAAATATATTTTTATTATGGCAAGAATAAAAGCATAAAGTACACGTACTAAAAATACAGATGTTTTTTTTTATTTAGCCCGCTCCATAATTGACATTACAGTCTGGTTAGTTTCTGTCCTCTACTTATGCTAAAAGGCAATAACGGTCCAACATTCCTGACCATTACACCAATAAAGTCTAGAAAAATCTGTATATTATAAACCGATAGGTTCAAATATTCCTTTCCAGTTATCAAATAAATAATTTGTTCTTTAATTATAGTGTTGTAACTATTAAATTGTTTTAAATTCAAAATTGTAATATATACATCAGTGTAAAACCTATGAATGGTGGAAAACATATTCTGTAATTGTGTAGGGGTAATTTTCTACCTGGGTCTCCACTTTTGCCATGGCCTCTTTTGGCTTTAACAAACTTATCGCTCAGGTTTTTCCAAACATTTTACCAAAAACTTTCCTCATTTCCCACTACTGTTGCAATTTCTAGCCAATAATTATTGGTCATCTAGTTATCCCTATGATCATGCATGGACGGATCATAAAGATGTCTGTACAGTCGTACCTGTTTCAGACAAAATCTCTTCAAAGTGATTCATATTCAACCCAAATCAAACGCGGCGCCGCGCGAACTGTTTGCTCGAGGCTTAAAAAAAAAACGTACGCTCCACCAGCCGAAATCATGTCGCGCGCACCCAAAGCGAACCTCCGCGAACACAGCGATGACGTCACATTCGCCGCGTGCACTCAAGCAAACTAGCGGACGCGTCGAGTATAAACCAGGCTTTAAACAGTTAACTTGAACCATTTTTGAATCCGTTCCGCTGATTTCATGAATCAGATTTGACCATTAGCATTTTGTTAAAAAAAAATTAAAAAGAGTTTTGATAATTTTCCTAGCTAAAGCTCGAGTCACCTGTAGTTACTTTAAAAATAGTTTAAGTCAGCTAGTTCAAACTGAAATCGGAGTAGACTTTTTTTTTGGGAACTTGTTGAATTAGAACAAACTTCTCACGTAAAAAGAGAAACATGATATGTGGCGGGGACGGCAATGGTGAGGTGGGTGATGGGAGGTTGGGGGGGTTTTGACACTTGAATGGTCTTTTAATGCTTTTTATATTATGTGGATTCATTTTTTAAATATTGTTTTAAAAATGTAACCACACTACACAATCAACACACTCTTTTCAACTAGGATAGTGTGAGACTACAACTAATTTTGGGACGCTTGATAGCCTATTTTTTAGTTCGTTTTAATAAGCTGCTCAATCACGAGTATGTGGTGCACAACCCAAGGGGGTTAAATGATATTGTGCTTCCCAGCACCTGTTCGGATGTCTTGTAGAAGGCCACAGAGGCATTAACCAGTTTGAGTCTGTCCTCCATCTTGAGCATAAGCTGCTGCCAGTGCACGGCCACCTTCTCTGCACAGCTGCGGATGGCCTCAGGGTCAAAGTGTCCAGCCTGTAACATGATTTCTGCCTTCTGCTGCACCTGTAGTGCACTCTGATGGGTTTTCTGGAGAGAGTTAGCGTGGAACAAGGACTGCGGGAGGAGAAAAGAAATAACGAAAAATTTAATACTGTACCTTAAAGTGCATATGAAATCAAAACTAACCATATTGATTTCGTTAGCTCACATTGCTAGTTTTGTGGTGAACAATTCATCTGTGCATGTCATTAACAACAACAACAAAAAATGTGTTTGCTCTTGTAATCTTTAATTGAAAATCTAAAAATGCACTTCCTGCATGTTTTCAGGTAAATTCTCAGATTATGTCTGTCTGAGGTATATATCCTCCAACTGTCAGTTTTGACAGCGCTATGACAACAAACAGAAATGGTGAGGAGGAGGAAGTGTCTGTTAGGTTGTAATAACTCTCCTGAAACCCTTTCTGAATGAAATGCCTACTTTATTACATCTAATCAGCTTGCAGTAGAGAAAAACAAGCCATGCCCACTGTGTTCTCATCTAATATATATAAAAAACGGTCACAACTTAATTAACTAATTAAATAAAACAAATGCTTAAAGTTGGAGACATTTAGACTTGAAAACACCATGAATGACTGAAAACCTTGGTGTAAATTCTGATTCTTGTTGGGTTTTTTCGTTTTCCTTAGTGAAAGTATTTATTTTCAGCTCTAGGTTCAGCTAACCGCACTTACTAGAGAGGTGGGGATGAAGATAGTAAAGGTCCAATTTGATTGGTCAGATTTGGATAAACAACCTATGTATTCACAAATGCTTGGGACACAAACGCCCAATCCCAATTCTACCCCTTAGCCCTGCCTTTTACCCCTCGTTTTGCGCATTCACGTGAAGTGGTAGGGGTGTCCCAATTCTCTTTAGCTTGAAGGCGTAGGACTAAGGGGAAGGGCTAGATAGCCCTTGAAATGGAGATTTTTCAGGACTACACTCGAAGCCAAGGAGTACAAAAATTTCCCAGAATACACCATCTACAACGGCAGCATGGCTGCACACGGAAGTCAGGAGATGCACAAATTAGTATTTTTTGTCATTATTACAAATTTTTACAACAAACCAGCATATGTTTTAATACATTCATAACGGTTTCCTAAAAATGCTAAATTTCGCTATCTATAATCCATAATAATAACTCCTGTATAGCAGTCCCACAACATACTTTCACATCTGACACTCGAATACCCTGTCAGAAAAGTCTAGTGGCTGGGAATGACCTTTATTACAGTGTCTGGTATAATGTTAGTGTTGTTTTCGTGTGTTTACATAGATGAATATGGCCACGGTGTAAATACACACTACAGTTATGAGCTTATTGCCACATTATATGGTTACAAAAACATGATATTGTTGCTTTTGGTGATTTCCTGAAGATAAATACCAAAAAATAACGCAACTGGAATAACTACAGCAGGCACCATTGTCAATCTCATATGAAGTAAGAGATCGCGATGACATATGATGACGTGGGCCGGTGTTGTAGTGCTGTCCCATTTCTTAGGAGTACATTTTGAAGCCCTTCCCTTTCACACTCTGTTTTAAGGGCCAAGGGGAAGGGGTAGGGGTAGGGGTAAAAAAATTTAATTGGGATTGGGCCAAAATGTATTTAATTTATTGCACTTCCCTGCGATATGGATATTGCATATACTATTATCGCGATAACTATACTTTTTCGATATATTTTGCAGCCCTAATTGGAAATACATGCGTATATACTGTATGTTTAACTGCAGTTTCTAGGTAAAATTAACCTTAAAGCTGTATGGCACCAACATTGTTTGTTCCTTTTCACACTAATGATATTTAAAGGACATATTATCAATGAATAAAAGACAATTTTCATGCATTTTTTGCACAACACCTAATAAATACCACAAAATAATTTAACGGTGTCTGTGATTTGTAATTGAATACATTTGCAACAACATTTCTCAGTTTACTCCATAGTTCCCTTTGTATGGTGTTGTACTTGTAGCTCTCAGGTTCGAGTTTGATGAAGCATGGCTCCACAAAAGAGATAAAAGCAATGTGAAATCAAGGCAAATCTACGTGGTTGCAGTGCACTTTCCTATTCAGTTTGCTTTTAAGAACACTTTTTGGGTTTTGGTTGGGTTGGTTGGGTTGAGGTAAGGGATTAGGCTGGTGATTCGCTGGTCTAGGTGATTTGTAAAAAAAAGCTCCACCTTCAATTATACAAGAAGAACATGTCTCTGAAACATACACATTCATTTATTACCAGCCACAAGCTGTTTCAACAAGTATAAAGTACTTATGCACATACTGTGTAGCATGTACAAGCATTAGTGTTCTGCTACATCAACCAACAATCATACATGTTCTTCAAAACACCCCTGCCTTTAATTTAATACAATCTGAAGCCTTAAATAGACAGATTATTAGAAGTAAATATCAATTTGAGAACATTTTAGGGGATGTTATTCAGCACCAGAGTGCTGACAGCTTTAGGTTTTCTTCATGCAGACTCAGGCCTGTTTTCTGTCTGCTGGCATTATCATGGAGTAGGGGAAAAATAAATCTAACTTTAAAAACTGCGGACATTTACAAGAAGAGTCGAGCAGGTTGAACCTCGTTCAAAGCAGGAAACAGAGATTGATGCCAAATCCTGTAATAAATTTGATGACTACTGTTCAAAGTGATACAGACTGGTAGCAGAAAGTGCATTTTAGAAACTTCCCTGTGACAAAAAAAAAAATCTGAAAAACATTTTAGTGCTAAATCTGTGTTGAGAGTGTGATCTTTGTCTTTAATCTTGTAGGGATATAGTTTACCAAAAACTGAACGTTTACTAAGCCTTCACTTGTCGCAAATCTTTATGAATTTCTTTCTTTTGTTGAACACAAAATATGATATTTAGCAACATATTAGAAACCGGTACTTGTTGACTTCCATAGTATTTGTTATTCTACTACAGTAGTCAACGATTATCAGTTCTAACATTCTTAAAAATATGTTTTTTTTGCTCAACAGAAACTCATAAAGATTTGGAATCATTGACGGTGAGTAAATACTGAGTAAATGTTAATGTTCGGGTGAACTATTTCTTTAAAGTACCTTACACACTCAAAAGCAAATGTTGTGAATTGGAGTAAAAAAGTTCTGGATTGTCTATGGGGCATAAATCCTTTAAGAGAAGGTTATGATCCCTGTGGGACAGTTTATGAATGAACAATTCCTGCTGGATCTGTTTAGAATATTCTCAGCATAATCGCTTCCATCTCCCAGTGTTAACCGGATAGGAAAGAACAGCCTGATCTCACAAGGAAACGTAAGTATTTTACATTTTGTCAGTTTAGTGGCTAATTCGTACAAACCAATACAAGTTCAGTTGTACGAAAATGTACGATTTTAAAAGAAAGGTTTGGCACCAAACCCCACCCCTAAATCCAACCGTTATTGGGGGATGAGCAAATCATACTAAAGTGTACGAATAAGATTGTATGAATCCATATGAATTAGCCACTAAATCAAAAAGTTACGAATTACCGTGAGAGAGCATTGGAAAGAAAAAGAATTTTCTGTAGCCTTTCTGAAAAATAGGTTTAAGCGTTGGGGACAGGTTTGTTGATATGGTTAGGTTTAAAGGTGGGTAAGAAATAGGATTAGTTAGCCCTACAATTATTATATCATTTTTTGTATGTAAGTATGATGCACAGGTATGCATATATAAACAATTATAATCATTAAATGTAATATGTCCTTTAGCCCTTAACTCTAGAGGTATCTCATTTAAAATTCCGGCTGTACATTTTTTTATATAAAAACAGACAAAAATTTACAAAAAAAATAATAATTTGTTTTTAAAACGTGGTGTTATTCAGTAAACCCAACCAAAACCTCTTCATAAGTTTGATTTGTTATTCCTTAAAAAGTTTTGCTAGGAGGTTTTATACTTCCAACATAATGTTTGTCTTCATCCAACATTTCCTGAGCAACTTATAATGTATTTCAATGTAATCCAAAGGCATTTTCAGTGAAAAACTGGTGCATTTTATTTACTGACAATGTAGATGATGCCTAAAAGTCCTGTTTTTTTAAAGTTATTTGAACAATCAGCATCAAGTGCCATGTATTATTTTAAACAGGACATTTCTATCTATCTATCTATCTATCTATCTATCTATCTATCTATCTATCTATCTATCTATCTATCTATCTATCTGTCTATATATATATATATATATATATATATATATATATATATATATACACACACACAGCGGCCTCTGGTGCGTCCAACGTCCAACATTCCCTGAGCAAGTTATAATTTATTGCAATGTAATTCTAAAGCATTTTTCAGTGAAAAACAAAACAGGTGCAATTTTTTTGTATGTTTTTTCAAACTTATTTTAGCAGTCAGCATCAAGTCGTATGTCATTTTAAACCTGACATTTCAATTTATATTAGTTAAAATCCCAATTTTATATTTATTTTTGTCTAAAAACTGATGAATTTTCCAGAATTACAGAAAAGTATGACTACAAAATGTGATGTTTTCCATAGTTAACACAAACAAAATCTCTTAAAGTTAGACTTTTTGCCTGAGCAAATTATTTCAATGCCATTCTGAGGTGTTTTTTTTCATTGAAAACAGGTGTCTATTATTTACTAGAAACAGAGGAAGAGAAAGTGATTCATCTATGTAGAGGTCGAGGACTGCACACTGTTATTATAGATGCCTGCCACATACGTACAATTTTGTGCAGTGATAAAGCCTTTGTGTGTGTATGTGTGTGTGTGTTTACCTCTATGGCCAGCTGGAACTGTTCATGTTCTCTCTGTAGTTGTTCGGCCTCTGACAGTGAACTTGCATTCACCATACTGGCATCCAACATAGATTCACCATTACGAATCCATCCCAGAACCTAAACAACACATAACGCAACAAAAACAACATTAGCACTAAAAAACAACATCTATTTACCCTTCTAATTATCTATTCTTCCTTCTGAAAAAAAGTACACTTTAGAATGATTGAATAAGTAAACTAAAAATAGTAAATAATGTACTTCAAGGGACAGTTCACCCAAAAAATGAAAATTCTTCGACATTGACATTTCAGTGACTTCCATAGTATTTTCTTTCTATTATGGAAGTCAATGGTTACAGGTTTCAGCTATCTTCTTTTGTGTTCATCAGAAGAAAGAAACTCATAAAGGTTTGGAACTACTTGAGGGTGAGTAAATAGTGAGTAAATGTTCAATTTTGGGTGAACTGTCTCTTTAAGAACAAATCAAAATGTTATGTTTTGTTAGATAGAGTAGGATAGTTAGGGTTAGCATATACTCTACGTGTGGGTACGTGTTGATTTGTTTTTTATTAGTTAGGTAGCGAAAATTTTGGGGGAGTAAGAGATTGTTTGGGTTTTGTTCCTTTCTTTTTTTAGTGTCTTTCTGCCAGCTCTTTCTCTCTCTCTTTCCCCCAGTTTTGTGTTTCTGTCCCAAACCATACTGTATATCAGTGGTCCCCAACCTTTTAATCACCTCGGACCGGGGGGAGTGGTTGGCGCTGGTTCATAGGTTGCTAGGCGACCATCAACCTTTTTCTCAGAGGATGACAAGCTAACAAAACATTGCTGTCACTCTGATACAAGTTTTATTTATGGAGAAAATTACAAAGCACTGCAGTGTTTGGGTGTTCTGTGTTTGTCTGAGATAATTAGTCTACCGAAATGTGTATGTTCCATACAAGCTGAAGCTGATCGGTCAGTTGTTGTCACGTGACTCGCGGTGCGCTCCCGGTAGCCACTTGTTAAGTGTGACGTCATGCAAAGCGGCTTCCGAATCCAAGCACCATATGAAACTGTATGGGTAGACTCAACAACTGGTAATAATAAATGTTTACAAAGTGATGTAATACTTTCGAAAATCACAATCACAATATATATATATATATATATATATATACCTAATATCAGATGGCCAGAAAGTGATTAATTTTTTAGAAATTATTAAAATATTGGTGTCTGACATGCAGCAAGTCCAGAGACTGATGTGTACACCACGATTTTATATAAAATTCACTTTAATGTGTGATATAACTAAAAAGTGCTCATAAACAAATATTTTCTCAATTTAAATGAGTAGCGGCTTGGACCTGGAAACAATATTTCATATGTCACCGATAAGTCACGACTTAACAAGCTGATTCATTCAACTGTGTGCGTCTGGAAGGCACGAGTGTGTCACACCGCTTGCGCGCGCAAGCCGCGCACCTCCATTGGAAATAACGAACTTGCGCGAACTCTAGAAAAGATGCGATATGTAAACACTTTTATCATTTGTGATGTCCAGCAGTTGATCTTCTTGCACAGACATGGTGGATTCACCTGATTTGCTGACAAATGGGTTGTGGATCTATTCCTTGGCAGTTCACGGGTCCTTAACTGGGCCTTTTCCCCTTAGCAAAGAAACTTTCCAAAGAAGTCTGTTTCTTACTCATTTTGCTGCTTGTGGGTTAAATTTGTACGCTTAAGTGACTGAGATGTAAGCGAGAGAATACAGTCATTTTTCAAAATAAAAGAGCGTTCAGACTCAGATAATAAATAAAACGGTGGTTGAGGACCACTGCTGTATATAGTAGTTATAACCTTTTTTTTAATACTCAGTTTTTGTTTTCACTTTGGTATGGCACTAATAAATTTACAGTTTATATAATTAAATAGTAGATATATAGATAGTATAATACAATATCTAGTTTTTGTTGTCTTTTGGCACTAAACTCGTTATATATGAGCAATATCACACGAGTAGCAGTGCGATATGGCTGTATATCGGCACTGGTGGGAGGCGTGCGTTGGCTTGAGGCCGAGTGCCTTAGTGTCCCCCACCACTGACAATATACAGCCACATCACACAGCTACGAGTGTGATATTGTGTTTATACAGCAGTTCGACGGCATAATTGTGTATATAAAAAAGAAAATCAAACGAAGAGTCTCAAAAAACTTTTTGTATGAGGAACTACTTCCTTCCACCGTTCATACACATCTGCAGCTGACGGCCAGAACAGCAGAAACCTTTGCTGTCACTTTAGAGTTAGTTTTTAAATGATTCTCTAGTGCAGGGGTCTCAGACTGCTGGCCCGCGGGCCATTTGTGCCCCCCCCCCCCCCCCCCCCCCCCCCCTCCATCCGTCCTGCAACTGACGTTAAAAATATAACGAGATTCGGCCCCCCAAAACATATATTTTTTAATCACTATCATTGTTGTGCAGTCGCATGTAGCCACTTGTGGTTTTGACTCCACCTACTGGACATTTTAAGTACTGTACTGTATGTTCGGGTTACTTTTGGTTTCTCTCAGCGTGTGGTCAAGATTAACGCACATGCAGATTATTTCTGTGGCTGATTTAAACGTTGAAATATATGTCCGTAAGTGCTCTATTTTTACTAAAGCTCATTTAGTAAAGGTCATAAGGGTCATTTGATTATAATGTATTGTGTATTGTGTTGTACAAACACATCTCCATGGCTTACACGACACGTTATGATGGTGGTGTAAATATGATCATTTTGCTAATATTCAAATGTGTAAATATATATACATATATATATATATATATATATATATATATATATGTGGGCGACGCGGTGGCGCAGTGGGTAGCACGTTCGCCTCACAGCAAGAAGGTCGCTGGTTCGAGCCTCGGCTGGGTCAGTTGGCATTTCTGTGTGGAGTTTGCATGTTCTCCCCGTGTTCGCGTGGGTTTCCTCCGGGTGCTCCGGTTTCCCCCACAAGTCCAAAGACATGCGCTATAGGTGAATTGGGTAAGCTAAAATTGTCCGTAGTGTATGTGTGTGAATGAGTGTGTATGAATGTTTCCCAGTGATGGGTTGCAGCTGGAAGGGCATCCGCTGCGTAAAACATATGCTGGATAAGTTGGCGGTTCATCCCGGTGTGGCGACCCCAGTTTAATAAAGGGACTAAGCCGAAAAGAAAATGAATGAATATATATATATATAATTTTTTTTTTTTTATAGTTTTACAAAAAAAGAATGATATCGAGAAGAACAATTGCCAGTAAAGTCACTAAAGTTACCTAATCTGCTTTCTGCTGTTCTTGCGCTTTTTGTTAAACTTTTGGTTAAGCAACAATTGATTGGGACAGAATAATAATAATAATTATTATTATGCCTATTATTAAATTGTAGTATTTTCATAGCAATTTAAAGTACCCCTTCAAGATGTACAATAAGAAACAAAACGAAGGAGCTTTGACTGCATATACTCTGGGGAAGAAAGTCTGAGTGCATCAATTACATCAGGTTCCCACTTTTTTGTTGTGCTTGAATGTTAAAGCGGCCCTCCTATGAATTGTCAGTCACTAATATGGCCCCCTGCCAATTTGAGTTTGAGACCCCTGCTCTAGCGTAATGTCTAAAGTGATGACAAACAGGTGATTTCGCTTTATTTATGTTCAATAATAACCTAATTATTTTATGTTCAATCCACTTAAATTTGTAAAAACTACTAAGCTAACTTAGTCCCTTCATGTTGTCCCAACACATATCGATTGTGTGAAACTCAGCATTTGTTACAGTGTAGAAGATAAAAACATTACAGAAAATACAGTGAAAATGTTTTTGTTCTGTTAAACATGTTAATTGCAGTAAATTAGCGCAGAAGAGCTAATAATTTTGACAGTGACAACTCTGGCTCTGGCTCTTATTTTAGCAGTCAGCATCAAGTCATATGTCATTTTAAACAGGAGAACCTGACATTTCAATTTATCTCAGCTAAAATCCCAATTTTATATTGATTTTTGTCTAAAAACTGATGAATTGTCCAGAATTACAAGAAGTATGACTACAAAACGTGATGTTTTCCACAGTTAACACAAACAAAAACTCTTAAAGTTAGACTTTTTACAGAAGAGCTAATAATTTTGACAGTGGCAACTCTGGCTCAGATGATTTCTGATATTTGCAGTTAAACGCAGGAATCATTTGCTTGATATATAACGGATATAACGGATATATAACGGATATATAGCTCTACATATGACACCCGGGTGTATAGAGATATTCTGAGTAGAATAAGCAGAATTCATGTCTCTCTTTTAGTTTTATTTCTCTCTATTAGTCTTCATGTAGCTGCAGACACTTTAAAGCTGTCACTGGCGACAGCACTTTGGCCCTCACTTACACTAGGAATTAGATTAGCTCAGAGAGACAGTAAATCAGCCATCACAGCAGGCCATATTGATTATCAATCACAGGATCTGGCAGCGAGCGCCACATGAGACTCTGCTTTAACTTGGGACTGGGATTTCAGGAGAAAGAAAACACTCTTGTTTCAGAAGAGCAAACTAAATCAGCAATATACACTCAATGGCCACTTTATAAGGTACACCTTACTAGTACCGGGTTGGACCCCCTTTTGCCTTCAGAACTGCCTTAATCCTTTGTGGTATAGATTCAACAAGGTACTGGAAATATTCCTCAGAGATTTTGGTCCATATTGACATGATAGCATCACGCAGTTGCTGGAGCTTTGTCGGCTGCACATCCATGATGTGAATCTCCCGTTCCACCACATCCCAAAGGTGCACTATTGAATTGAGTTCTGGTGACTGTGGAGGCCATTTGAGTACAGTGAACTCATTGTCATGTTCAAGAAACCAGTCTGGGATGATTCGCGCTTTATGACATGGCACGTTATGCTGCTGGAAGTAGACATCAGAAGATGGGTACACTGTGGTCATAAAGGGATGGACATGGTCAGCAACAATACTCAGGTAGGCTGTGGCGTTGACACGATGCTCAATTGGTACTAATGGGCCTAAAGTGTGGCAAGAAAATATCCCCCACACCATTACACCACCACCACCAGCCTGAACCGTTGATACAAGGCAGTCCCTTTATTAATCTGGGGTTGCCACAGCGGAATGAACCGCCAACTTATCCAGCATATGTTTTACGCAGCGGATGCCCTTCCAGCTGCAACCCATCACTGGGAAACATCCATACACACTCATTCACACACATACACTACGGACAATTTAGCCTACCCAATTCACCTATAGCACATGTCTTTGGACTTGTGGGGGAAACCGGAGCACCCGGAGGAAACCCATACGAACGTGGGGGAACATGCAAACTCCACACAGAAATGGCAACTGACCCAGCCGAGGCTCGAACCAGCAACCTTCTTGCTGTGAGGCGAACGTGCTACTATTTTTTAAATTAAAATAGACACAAAAAAGTATAGAAAGAGGTTTGTGTTTGAACGCAGAAATGAAAACAAAAAAGCATAGTCATAACAGTCTCACTTTTGGGGTTATTTTCGGTTCTTTTAATAATACATTTTCAGCTAGTTCACTGTAAGAACAATGTAAAAAAAGCTAAACAATAAAATAATCACTTACTATTACTTATTATCAGAAACATACATTTTCACTTTTAAAAAATGTGACAGGGCCTGACCTTTAAGCTTGTCCTCCTTAAAAAATCATACAAAATCAAGCATAAAATTATACAATTCAATGATAGAACGCATACTTGATCACTGTCAGCTTCTCCTTCATCAATTGATGTCACTTCCTCTGAGTCATAGCCTTAAAGGTGTATTGCACGCATTTTATGAAAAATTTTATGCAGATGACAGGACTGACAGAAACATGGGGACAATTGTAAAATAGTATTTAGTTGTAGAATTTATTCATAATTTCATGTTTTTAATCAACTGATGTGAACGACAACAACTTAAACTTGCTATTTATGAAGTATTGTTTTCTAAATAACAGTTTTCAGCATAACAAAACTATTAAAGCTGTAGGTTCCATTGGGCTGAGGACAAGGAGAATGACAGGGTTTGTACATTTGTAAAGTGTTTTTAATAAAGAAAAAAAAATCTGAGAACCAAATGAATGACATATTCCTTTACAGAAAAACTCACAGAAATCAACCATTAGTCCATTTTAGAATTGTTTTGGGATGAAATACTTTTTATTCACTGTATTTATGTTTTTATTTCAAGGACAGATAATGCACGTTTCTGGTAGAATGTCCCTTATATTATATAATACTATATACTTATACTATATAAAAACAGTCTGCATGTATATATACACACACATAGGGCCCTATCATACACCCGGCGCAATAAGACGCAAAACATGTATGGCACGATTTGTTGCTATTTTCAGACCAGCGCAACCCTAATTTTCATGTTTTGCGCCACGTTGTTTAAATTGCAAATCCATTTGCGCCACTTTGTGGACTCATGGGTGTGCTGGTGTGAAATAGAGGTGTGTTAAGGCGCATTGTTGGCGCGTTGCTATTTTGAGGAACTGAAATAGACAGCGCCATTGACCAACTAAAAGCTGGTCTAAAGTCCAGCGCAGAGCACGTTAGTTATGTGCCTATTTGGGTACAAACACTTACACAGTGCTTAATACACACAGGATGTACAACAATACACAAATATCTTTACATATAAAAACAAATTAAAGGATTAAAATGTTACAAAAATTATTATTTTCTACATAAATATAAAAACCACTACATCATCCATGCTTTCTTCATGTCGGGGGGCTTTTTTCAGTCCATTCATGATCATTTGCATTTGTATAATGTTATTATTATTAGCAGTATTATTTATTATATGCATATTTATATTTGTCTTAATAAAAACAAGTTTAGATTTGTCCACCTGTCGGGTTTTGGAGACGTCTGCATCACCATATGGGGCATAAGAATAGGACGTGTGTTTGGATATAACTCAGTTTTTTGAGCACACTTCATTATTATTGTTCATTTATTCGTTTGCTGGAAATTAGAACTGAATTTAGAAATAGTTTTGAAACAAATCTTTGCGCTTAACAAAAGGAAATTAAATATGTAGGCTAATGGATGTCTTCAGTGGAGTGAGTACAACACCGTTTCCTTATCCACGAAAGTAAAGGAGTAAAGTAAAGAGTAAAAGTAAAGTAAAGAGGCCGAATGGAGGAGGCTCGTTCTTTATCCTAACTTAACTGTTTTCTCGCTAGTGAAGTGTTCAGTCTTTCCACTTACAAAGTCCGCCATGTAAATAGCGAATGCGCCATGGCGCGACACAACTGACTCTTAAAGGGAATGGGAGATGAGACTCTGATTGGTTTAATGCATGTTATGCTCAAAACACACCCATAACTCATTAAGAGAATAAGCTCAACCCTGTTAGACCATGGGCCGCGGCGCAGAGTGTATTTTTCCATCCTTAAAATAGCAAAAGTGGATTCGGACACGCCCTTAATGTTTTTGCGCCATGCGCTTTACACTTTGCGCTTAGATCGTTAAAATAGAGCCCATACAGTTGAAGGCAAAATTATAAGATGTGAAATTTGAATTCTTTTTCAAATATTTTCTAAATGATGTACCAGAGCAAGGATATTTTTGCAGTATTTCCTGCAATATTTGTTTCTTTTGGGAAAAGTTTCATTTTGTTTAGTTTGTCTGGAATAAAAGCAGTTTTGATCATTTGCAATGTCAATATTTGTATTCTTCTTAAGAAGTTGCTTTTTTGATTGCCTAATTAACCTAACTTGCCTAGTTAACCTAATTAACCCTTTATATTGCACTTTTAGCTGAATACTATTTTGCTACAAAACTAGTCAAATTGTATTAAATGTCATCATGGCAAAGACAAAATAAATTAGTTTAGTAAAAAATATGTCATTAAAACTGTTTTGTTTAATGTGTTGAACAAAAAAAAAAATCTCATGGGATATATCTGAAAAAGAATTCAAATGTATAGCCCTTCAGTGAAATTTGAATTCTTTTTCAAATATATCCCAAGTGCCGTTTAATGGAGAGAAGTTGTTTTTTTTTTCAAGATTTTTATGTATATGTCTGTGTGTACACTCAAATAGTTTATTTTTACTGGTTGTTTATTTTGTCTAGTTATTTAAAATGAGCTGAATCAATATAAAATTATATCAAATACAATTCTTGAGGTTTTGGGGGTTTTGAGGTTTTTGGGGGGACAACTTAATTGTTTTGGCAAATATAAGTGGATTGAACATCAAACAATTAAGTTACCTTAATCGATTTGTGTTGGGACAACGTGAAGGAATAAAGTTAACTGATGAGTTTCTACAAATTTAACTGAATTGAACATAAAAAGTTGCCCCCCCCCCGGCGAAGCGGTGGCGCAGTGAGTAGCACAATCACCTCACAGCAAGAAGGTCACTGGTTCGAGCCTCGGCTGGGTCAGTTGGCATTTCTGTGTGGAGTTTGCATGTTCTCCCCGTGTTGACGTAGGTTTCCTCCGGGTGCTCCGGTTTCCCCCACAGTCCAAAGACATGCGCTATAGGTTAATTGGGTAAGCTAAATTGTCCGTAGTGAATGTGTGTGAATGAGTGTGTATGGATGTTTCCCAGTGATGGGTTGCGGTTGGAAGGGCATCCGCTGCGTAAAACATATGGTGGATAAGTTGGCGGTTCATTCCGCTGTGGCGACCCCAGATTAATAAAGGGACTAAGCTGAAAAGAAAATGAATGAAAGTTGCCCCCCCCAAAAAAGAAAACCCCTCAAGAATTGTGTTGTTTCAGCTCATTTTACATAAGTAGTTTGAACAAACAGCAAATGTTATTTTTTGAGTGTATGTGAAGTGAATGAGACCCTCTAAAAAGAAAATATCATGTGTGGCTCAGTCTGCCTGATGATTTATCCCACACACCACAGTATAAAGAGCCAGAAGGCAGTTCAAGTTAACTGTTTAAGTTAGATGTTTTACTGTAATAATACACTGTATAAATTGCTGGGTTCCACACAATTTGTGTTTGGACAACGTGAAGGAATTAAGTTAACTGATTCGTTTTTACAAATTGAAGTGGACAGAACATAAATCAATTAAGCTGTCCCAAAAAAATCTCATGGATTGTGTTGTTTCAGCTCATTTTACAGTTAGGTAGTTTGATCATCATTTTTAAAAACATGTTGAGTGTACATACATAAACAGAAGCAACAAAAAAGTGCACTAGGCACCGGATGTGCACGATAACGATTTCATATGTTTAAATGCAGTGTGTTTTTACCTGTTTAACCTCAGCCTGTAGATGGCGTAGCTGCACACACTGCTCCAGGCGTTTCTGTGTGTGTTCAGCGCTCATGTCCAACTCGTGCTGTTTCTCATGAAGAAACTCCAACAGCTCCTGAACTTGAGTGGCCAGATCCACTTCCTTCTCTCCCGTCAACTCAATACCTGCACATGCACACACACATTTCACTTACACACATCTTAGTGAGGACATTACATAGACTTCAATTGTTTTTATATCATACTAATGATAGTGTTCATGCCTAAAACCTACCCCTAAACCCAACACAGTAACAAATGCCAATCATTCATTCATTATCCTTTGGATTAGTCCAAAACCCTAATAAGTTGCTCGAACTCATCTGATTGAGTAAGCTCGTTCCCTCAGTTTAACGGAGTAATGGGGTCTCCCTAAACGTACTTATTTAAGTTTAATGAACTTGGTGGTTTTATAGAATGCACTTAAAATTTTAACTTTACCTAACTTGACATTTGTGTAATGTACTTAACGTAAAAGTTCAAAATGATTTGGTGCTAATTTGACTCCACTTTTAGTTAAACTTAATTAAACCTAAATTAATTTTAAATGTTTTATTTTATTTTCCTTTTCATTCATTTTCTTTTCGGCTTAGTCCCTTTATTCACCAGGGGTCGCCACAGCGGAATGAACCGCCAACTTATCCAGCATATGTTTTACACAGCAGATGCTCTTCCATCTGCAACCCAGTACTGGGAAACACCCATACACACTCATTCACACATAAACTATGGCCAATACAGTTTACTCAATTCACCTACACCGCATGTCTTTGGACTGTGGGGGAAACCGGAGCACCTGGAGGAAACCCACGCCAACACGGGGAGAACATGCAAACTCCACACAGAAATGCCAACTGACCCAGCCGGGACTCGAACCAGCGACCTTCTTGCTGTGAGGCGACAGCGGTAACCACTGAGCCACCGTGTCACCCTGTTTTATTTTAACTGAGTACAATTAATTCTTAATTATAAAGTTATTTTTTGACTGACAGCATTATAAGTGAGGACAAATGAGGCCTCACAAGTATAGCTAAACCAGTACATACACAAGCACACTTGATTTTCTTGTATGTTATATCTACATTATTTGAAACAAACTCATCACCACTGGGTGGCAGTATGACTGTATTTTAAACCATTAGTACCCACAAAACTTCTCTCCTCATCATAACTTGATTAACCAATAGGAAAAAGTTCAAGTAAAAGATAACAAACAGTCAGCAAAATAATCTCCAACAATGATAGAGAGTGATAGAGAGGTGCAAGTATAAGCAGGAACAAAGGTCCAAAAAAAAAAAAAAAAGATTAGCCTGATTAAAGAAAAAAAGACAACAGAATCAAGCAGATTAAATAGCGAACTATAAATTATGAAACGCATAATCAGAGTCTGATGTGTACAACCATATTAGGGGGGAAAAAAGCTTAAATTATTGTTGTAAATGGTTAATTTTGGATTATTTTAATATTAGAACAATAAAAAAAACCTAAATTTGATAATAATTACAAATTTCTGGAATTAGAGTTGAAAATATGTACCATTTGAAATTGAATTGTTTATTTTAGTACAGTTTTCCAAGTCGTACAAGTAGTTTTTATGTTCTAAATTTTTTATTGCGAAAAAACAAACACTATTTCAGTACAAATAGTTACATATCATTATCTTTGTTGTTGCTCTTTTTTTTTTTTTTTTTTACAAAAGAGAAGAAAAAAATTTATATAAATTATAAAAAAAAAAAATAATAATAATAATAATAATGATAAGGGGAAAAGAAAAATGGAAACAAGAATAATAAAAGTGTACAGAAAATTACAACCAACTGAATGCAGACATTCAACAATCACAATCAAATGTTCAGATACATTGTCAATGTTGAAAGTAAATATTTACAATTAAACAGTATAGATAATAATAGTTAAAAACAAACAAAAATTTTATTACTACGAAATAATTAAATTAAAAAGGATGGAGAGTGCATCCATTAAATGGAAGGAAAGATGTTAAGAGAGTTAAAGTTAGTTATGAAACATTGCCACTTTTTAAAGAAATTAGTTTTCCCAGAGCATCTAACCTTTTCCAACTTTAGAAAATGCATGGTATCCACAAGCCATTGGGATGTAGCTGGAGGCTTGTTTGATTTCCTAGCTAATAATGAGGTAAAGGCCAAAATATCAAGTTGTTTAGAATTTAACTGGGATCAAAATTTGGAACCCTAAAAATGGCAACATCAGGGGATGGGTCTATATTTACCTGCAACACCTTAGACATAATTGTAAAATAATTAATCCAATAATTCTGTAACATAGGGCACATAAAGAACATTCATTCATTCATTTTCTTTTCGGCTTAGTCCCTTTATTAATCTGGGGTCGCCACAGCAGGATGAACCACCAACTTATCCAGCATATGTTTTATGCAGCGGATGCCCTTCCAGCTGCAACCCATCACTGGGAAACATTCATACACACTCATACACTACGGACAATTTTAGCTTACCCAATTCACCTATACCGCATGTCTTTGGACTTGTGGGGGAAACCGGAGCACCCGGAGGAAACCCACGCGAACACGGGGAGAACATGCAAACTCCACACAGAAATGCCAACTGACCCAGCCGAGGCTCGAACCAGCGACCTTCTTGCTGTGAGGCGAACGTGCTACCCACTGTGCCACCGCGTCGCCCACATAAAGAACATATGACTTAAATTACACTGTGGTGCATCACATCTGTTACATCAATATTGGGAAACATTTCAGATAGCCTCGTTTTTGAGAAATGGATTGTACAAGTAGTTTTTAGTACAAATTCGGCATGAAATCAAAATGTACTTGTTATTTTTATTTGTATGTAGTAGTGTTTGTTATAAACGATGTATATAACACGATGTATATAAAGTTAATTTGACTTCATAATCAATCATTCATTCATTTTCCTTCGGCTTAGTCTCTATTTCAGAGGTCGCCACAGCGGAATGAACCACCAACTATTCCAGTATATGTTTTATGAAGCGGATGCCCTTCCAGCTACAGCCCAGTACTGGGAAACACACACACACACACACACGCACACACACGCACACACACGCACACACACACACACACACACACACACTCTCATACACTAAGGCCAATTCAGTTTATCCAATTTACCTATAGTGCATGTGTTTGGACTGTGGGGGAAACCAGAGCATCTGGAGGAAACCCACGCCAACACGGGAAGAACATGCAAACTCTACACAGAAACGCCAACTGGCCCAGTCAGGACTCGAACCAGAGACCTTCTTGCTGTGAAGCGACAGTGCTAACCACTGAGCCACCGTGCTGCCTTGACCTCATAATCTTCAATCAAATATCATAATGACTTTTCTTCGAATATCAAAATGACTTTTCTTCACTTCTGGTCACATGGAATGCCTTTAGGGCGGGGCTATCAGGCTGTGTCTAGTTTCTGCTCTGCTTTCATCCAACCATAATCTTCTTTCTTTTTGTTGGCAACGTCCATTTTGCATCGATCCAAGTGGTTCCGAAAGGACAAAATCATGCACCACCCTACATTATTTTCTAATTTCAGGACTGTTTTAAGTGTATGTACATCACGGTAGAAGAAAAAAAGGACAATGGTAGCTTCTGTTTCATGGTGACTTTAAATCAGTGGAGTGTGAGAGATTGTCACAGTAATGTCTGGAGCAGATGGTGTCCAAAACCCAAATACAAGGTAGTGTCCTCAGCCAAGACCCATATGTGTGAGAGAGAGGGGGGTGAGAGTTGGGTCAGCAGTTTGAGAAGAGGAAGTCTGTTTCCAGTGTTAAAAATATCTGTGAGACGCTGAGCTGGACGTGCACACAATATACAGATAAGAGCTGAGAGAAAAAAAACTAATGCGTTTTGAAGGAGACCTATCATGCAAAAATCACTTTTATAAGGGGTTTAAGCACATTTGTGTGACAACAGTGTGCGAATTTGACCAGCTTCTAATGGTACAAATTAATTAATTCAGTTTTTTTAGAATCACACTTCTGCAGAAACACTTTGATTGACGTTCTCCCTTTGTGCATGTCATCAGAGGAGGAAAGCTCCACCTATTAGTGACCATCTCTCCCTCATTAGCATAGACAGGCCTGAGTGAGATGCAGCCGTCCGCCATTAGAGCTTCCACACTATACCTGCCGAAGATAATGTCAACGACTAAGAGGACGCACAGATGAACACTGGAGTCTCCATAGACTGCCTTCTTCTGAGCCACTTCTTTTGACATTTTCAGTTTTTCACAGCGATAACAGTAGTCCTGTTTTTGCGGTTGAAAGGGCATCCGCCACATAAAACAGATGCAATTGGTAATTTCCGGTTCATTTTGCTGTGGCGACCCCTGATTAATGAAGGATAATATGATAATAATTCCTTACATTTATATAGCGCTTTTCTGGACACTCAAAGTGCTTTACACATTTTTGGGGGGAATCTCCTCATTCACCACCAGTGTGCAGCATCCACCTGAATGACGCAATGGCAGCCATATTGCGCCAGACCGCACACCACACACCAGCTGATTGGTGGAGAGGAGAGTGATGAAGCCAATTGTGACATAGGGATGGTAAGGAGGCCATGATGGACAGAGGCCAGTGGGCAAATTCGGCCAGGATGCCGGGGTTAAACCCCTACTCTTTTCGAAGGACATCCTGGGATTTTTAACGACCACAGAGAGTCCGGACCTTGGTCTCATCTGAAAGACGGCACTCACTGAGCAGTATAGAGTCCCCTTTACTATACTGGGGTGTTAAGACCCACACAGACCGCAGGTTGAGCGCCCCTGCTGGTCTCACTAACACCACTTCCGGCAGCAACCTAGCTTTCCTATGTGGTCTCCCATCCAGGTACTGACAGAGCGCATGTGAGACCATGTGAGAGTTGCAGAGAGCTAGCTGCCGGATAGTGATAAATATGGGGTGATAAGATAAAAATATTACTTTAACCTTTGTCTGCAACTTTATCCCTTCTAGCAGCAACCGTATAAATTCTAGTAAATCAACTGCTGAAATACGCAGAACAACTCGTTCTAGCACCAACAATGTGCATCAGGTGGTCAGTGAACACATGGGTGGCGTGTTGGTCAAAACCTGAAAGTTGTGATGATGAGAGTTCTGTCACCTTGTTCATCTTATGCACCTAGGCACTTGCCCTAGTTTACTTGCGGGATGTTTTTCCCCTCACACAATTTTTTCGCTTGAGTTCAATTATTTGGTAGATGCAATTAAGGTGAATTCCTCACTTTTTCCACAAGTGTTGCACATTCCTCATCATTCACTCTATGCGGCTATAATTTGCCTATTTTCATGCATTTGTATTGACATTGTATGCAATTTAATCGTGTGAACGCTTAACTACACATTTAACCTTGCATAAAGGCTGAATTATACTTCTGTGTTGAGTGATTGCGTAACCCACCAGTGCATTTCTACTTCTGCATTCTGTTTGTGTTACTGTACAGTAGAGCTCTGCATGGGACAGATTTTTTAATCCCGCTTCCGCCTGCTCCTGCCAGGTTTTATTCACCACCCGACCGCTCCCACTGTATATTCAGTCTCCGCTGCCCGCTTAGAATAATTTTCTACCCAACCCGACAAACTCTCACGTTTAAATTGGGTACTACCAAAAGAGAGAGATAACAGATAAAACTGTAGGTAGTGCATGGATTGTAGGCTAAATGTCAGTTTTGTTTGCCCCTTTGTGATGAGACATGAGTGCCCCCTTAAACCTGAGGTTCCAGTCTTCTGAATCTGGTCGCACACTGGATGCGCCGCTCCAGAGTCGCCGGGACTCGGGAGCGCTATATTGTTAGACCGCCCACTCCCGTTCAAATTACACCAGAGTTACTGACTGCTAGCACGTTTTATTCTGAAATTTATTCCCGCGCTGCAAGAAATCTGATTGGGTCCCGTGGCTCCCGTGGTACAGCCGTGGGAATGCAGACCTCTACTCTACAGTAACACTTCCGAAATGCTAACAGACAGTGGGGTTTACATGTTCCTCTGTCTTGAGTTTCTTCGCGGGTGTTGAGTTTACACCGGAAATGAGTGAAATGCTAACTTAGAAGTAGCTCAATCTCACACTCACTCAAGAAAGAAAGAGGTGGGAATTGGCAAACATGCAACATTTTTTTTTTATCTTAAAGTAAATACAAAACAAAAGAATCCCTCTGGAGCTCTTCCATGAGACTCGATACTTGTTAAACAGTCGTGCCACTAAACTCGACACTCTCCCATGCCTCTCTGCCCCGTCCACACTCGTCACCACTACCAAGCTGACCAATCACAGCTCTTGCACTGCACGTTACTGAGATGCGTAGTTACATCTTTTGAGAGGTGCGCATCAGGGTTCGAGTCAGGCTATGTTGTTATATGCAGAAATATAAATCAGCCTCTACTCTTTCTCTCACCTGAAGCTTGAACTTCCATGATGTACTGATGCAGGTCTTGACCCTGCTGCATGACTTCGTAAGTCATGTTTGTCATGGCCAGTTTCCTCTCGGCGTGCCGCTGGAGTCTCTGTTCAGCCAGACTGGGTTCTTCTCCGATATACTCATTCATCTGACGAACCAGGTCTTCATTCCACGCATCTAACTCTGCAGTTACCTGGATTGCACAAAAGACATTGAAATGTTTTCAGATATCAAAGGAACCAAACCTCTCTCAACACAAACAATGTTGTTGTGAAAAAAATGGTAAACTGTAGCATACAGTGACCATGATTTATGATCAACTAAAATTTGCTTTAGTAATTTCTATTAAAACTTGTAAATATAAATGTATTTAAATATATATTCATTACACAGTTTAGAATCCTATATTACTATAGGAATACTATATTATTGCATTTCTTTTTGTGAACAAGTGACAGGTCAGTAAATGATGTGAATAGTGAACAATCCCTTTAAATAATGTGCTCTTTTGGGTGAATGATCCCTTTATTCTAACATTAAGCGCATGAGCTAAACTAGTTTAAAAGATGATATATGCTGCTTTGAATCTAATTCAAATCAAGCATACACATGCGCTTTTACCTCAATGGTGTACTGCTCAAAGATGCGCAGTTGCAGGAAGATGTCGAGTTTGATCTTCCTCTCGTGGAAGAGTTCCTCCATGTGGCCCTGTGCCTCCTCTAGCTGCTGCAGGACGCCCTCAATGTGAACGATGGAGCTGGTATGGGGCATCTTATTACTGCTCATTGCTGAATCTCTGTGGAACACACAACTAATGCGTTAAGAGTGTGGGTAAATCTTAGTCTACAACAGTTAAATCTATCTATCTATCTATCTATCTATCTATCTATCTATAACATTCTGAATTACCTCAGAAAGTTATTCTGAGTAGATATACAGTTTAAAATTGAAAGGAAAACGTGTTTACACTAATTAATTTAGCCTACTGGTATAAAGGACACTTTCTTTCTTAGATATTATTTCTTACATTTAACACAATGAATTTATCTGAATCCACTTTTGCTATTTTAAGGATGGGAAAAACAGTCTGCGGAACAGGCGCATAGTCTTAAAGGATTGTCTTTATTCTTCTAATGGGTTATGGGCGTGTTTGGGTGTAATGTGCATTAAACCAATCAAAGTCTCATCTTTCACTCCTTTTAAGAGCGAGTTGTGGCCGGCTATGGCAAATTCGCTATTTACATGGTGTAAGGTTAAAGCATGCAAACAGGCCAACTACAGAATGAGCTGGATTCCACAAAAGCTCCCTGAGGTGAAGATGCGTGGGAGAAGGTAGCGTTTTATATTTATGTAGACTATAATAATCGTTTACATTGTAATTCTTTATAGTTTTTTATATTTAAAGATATTTGCGCATCCCTGTGTGTGTAATAAGCAATGTGTATGTTGATTTTGGACCCACCACTAACGCACTCTTTAAATAACAAAAACATGCGGCATTGACTTTAGACCAGCTTTTAGCTTTTTTCTGATTGTTTGCAACAGTCATTTTCAGATACTTTGTGGTGTGGTCTTAGTGACTTAGAAGTCCTCTTCACTACTCTAGTTTTAGCGCTATGCTTTGTGAAATACATTTTAGAGCAAGAATGTAGGATTCTTAAATTTAGGACAGAGATTTTAAGATTTTCTCCTAAATTGGCAGGCTGGGAGGTACTTTTAGCCTCAAGATGTTTTGTGAATACAGGCCCTGATTCTTAATACTGAATGTAAACTCTTCAAGCTCCAGCCGCAATAACATTCAAACATTTGAGTGGGGTTATTTGTTTAACTGTAAGTTATTATATATTACATTGTGGAAAATATGTAAATAATTGTAATGCAACATTTTTGCGACTTTGAGGTATGAACACCCAATGAGCAGAACTGTGTGTGTGTGTACTTTGTGGTTTATGAGGAATGAAATTGTATAATGACATTGGTATGACCAAGTTGTACTCTATTAAGGTGGTTTACAAGGACATGCCTTGTGTCCTTGTAATAAATCATACTTTTTTAATAATATTTTTTCCCCTCTTATTGGGATAGGATAGTGGAGGACAGACAGGAAAGCATTGGGAGCAGAGACAGGGGAAGGAACAGCATAGGACCTCAAGACGGGAATTGAACTCGGGTCACCGAGCACCATGGTGCTATATGTCGGAACACTGAACCACTAGGCCACGTGTCAAACTCAGTTCCTGGAGTGCCGCAGCTCTGCATAGTTTAGTTCCAACCCTAATTAAACACACCTGATCAAACTAATTGAGGCCTTCAGGCTGGTTTGAAACCTACAGGTAAGTATGTTGGAGTTGGGTTGGAACTAAACTGTGCAGGGCTGCGGCCCTCCAGGAACTGAGTTTGACACCCCTGCACTAGGCTATTGGCGCAGACAACTAATCATACTTTTGACATTCAAAATTTGTCAAAGATTTCTTGTGTCAAGCCATATGATAAGTATATTTTACAGTATTAAAATGTATTACGTCTGTGGAGAGTCCTCATAAACCACTAATACCAACATGGGTGTATGTGTGTGTTTGTACCGGAGTTGTTGCATTAGATCTTCTCCCTCTTTAATGACATTGAGTGTTGCCTCCAGCGTGGCCGTCTGCTGCTGCTGAAACTGTTTTATCAGCTCCTGAACTGAATCAACGGAGTCAGAACAAACTTCCTCCAGCAGCTCTTTCTGCAGGTCCTCCATCCACGTCCACAACTACAAAACACATTCAGAAACATACACATCAATTAGACATTATTGGTACCTTATTAAGTTTTACTAAATGTGACCCATATAACACGCACAGTAACACACTTACTCTTCCAAAGACCTAAAAAAGCTCCACAACTTTTCTGAAGACCAAGAAATGGAGTGACCTGCAGCTTTTAACTCCCTTTTAACAAGAATCTGTCCTGAATCCAATATTAGAAAGCAGCCAGGAATATACACTCTCATTTCTCACGGTGCTTCCATTTTTAACGTTTTATTGTAAAAGTTTAAAGAGTATAGAACCGAGCCAGATGCTTCATTAAAACCTGGAACAAAACGAATAACGATAACTAGGACTATTAGTGTTAGTTTATAATTACATTACACAAAATACATAGATGGGGTGACAGGGTGGCGCAGTGGGTAGCGTTGTCGCCTCACAGGAAGAAGGTCGCTGGTTCGAGCCTCGACTGGGTCAGTTGGCATTTCTGTGTGGAGTTTGCATGTTCTCCCTGTGTTCGCTTGGGTTTCCTCTGGGTGCTCCTGTTTCCCCCACAAGTCCAAAGACATGTGCTATAGGTGAGTTGGGTAAGCTAAATTGTCCGTAGTGTATGTGTGTAAATGAGAGTGCATGGGTGTTTCCCAGTGATGGGTTGCAGCTGGAAAATATAAAGCTGGCGATTCATTCCGCTGTGGCGACCCCTGATTAGTAAAGGGACTAAGCTGAAAAGAAAATGAATGAATGAATGAAAATACATAGATATATTTCAATCACAAAAGCAGCCATTTATATAATTGTATTAATGTATTTGAAGTCTCTTATAATAACCTAATCTGCATGTATCGGATGAAAAATCCAATAACAACAATATTATTTTGAAAATTTATTTAAAATATTATTGCAAATTAAAATGTCATCTTTGTTGTTGTTATGATAAATTGTGTGCATATAGCTGAGCAAAACAATAAAGAAATCCGAAAAAAAACACAAAGAATTGATTTAGTGAGTCCCACAATTAGGGGTCGTTCCCATTTCGCGTCTAAAAGTGCGTGGAAATTGTGAGCGCGTCACTTCCTTTACCATTTTCAACACGCTTTGCGCTCACACTGGCGCTCCTTTGTCATTGCTAGGCGACCATCAACTGTTTTTTCAGAGGATGACAAACTTCAAAACATTGCTGCAGCTCGTTGTTTTATTTATGGAGAACATGAAAAAGCACTGCAGTGTTTGGGTGCTCTGTGTTTATCTAAAGTAATAAGTCTATCACAGTGTGTATATTCCATACAAAGCATGAAGCTGATTGGTCGTTCTTGCCATGTGACTCGCGGTGAGCTCATGGCATTTTGAAAAATTAGAAATGTTTTCAACTAGGAGCACCTGAAAAGCGCAAGCATGTAGCTCCCATTGGAAAAACTAACTAGCGTGCACAAAAGACGCGATATGTGAACAGCCCCTTAGGCTTCTACTGTCAAATGTATGTTACCTTTGTCGCTTCTTAAAATAAAAATAAAAAAATATTGTGAAACAGAACTAGAGAACATCAGTCACACAAGCATGTTGAATAAACAGATCATTCTTTCTGAAGTTCATTGCACACTGAGGGCTCTATTTCAAACATCAAAGCACAAAGGCTAAAGCGTATGGCGCAGATGCACTTAGAGCGTGTTTGAATCTACTTTTGCTATTTTTAGAATGGGAAAAATGGTTGGCGTGCCCTGCGCATGGTCTAAAAGGGTTGTCCTTATTCTCTTAATGAGTTATGGGTGTGTTTTGGCCCTAACGTGCCTTAAACCAATCTTATCTTCCATTTCCTTTAAGAGAGTTGTAGTCACACCATAAAAGATTCGCTAATTACATGACAGATTTTGTAAGTGGTAAAACTAAACGCTTCACTCGCGAAGAAATGGATCTGCTCATGTGCGAAAGTGCGCCAGCAGAGCATCTACAGAATAAGCTGGATTCCACCCAAGCCCCCTGTGGTGAAGAAGGTGTGAGAGGAGATAGCAGTTTTTATATTTATGTAGAACAGTGGTTTTCATCCTGCATGCCATGGTCCCCCAGGGGGCCGTGACGATACTGCAGGGGGCCCGCCATCTATTGTTTAAAATTATATTGTTAGGCTAATATATGTAAAAATGCCAGTCATAATTTGATCCATAATGAAGTGACCAGAAATAAATAAATAGATTGTTACTATGCTTTCACTATTTGATTGGTTTATTAAAAACCAATTTAAAACACATTTTTTTGGCTGAATGCATGTCAGTGGGTCCAGAGCTCCAGTTCTCTGCTGTTATGATCACCAGCGATCTAGCAGCTGCAGATCGTTGGTAAACACGCACCTTCACCTGGACTACAATTCTGTCACTTAATGAACTACAAATTCCGTCATGCACTTCGTACACATCGGTTCCTGTTTCACTTTGATTACACGCTCACACACACAGCCGGAGGATCATTATGGACCGATTACATGGACTTTAAATACAGCGCAGACACACATCTTTGCTGAGTCTTGTTTAACTGTTTGTGACATTACGACGCATTTCCTTTGCCTTGCCTTTCCGTGTTTGACCCTTGCTTTGTTTTGTTTGTTTTACGTTGTTTGCCGCCTGGATCGACCACTCGCCTGTTATTTGACCACTCTTCTGGATTTGCCTGCATGTACCTGTTTGACCCTGTTGACCATTGCTTGCCTGACCATTCTTGTTATAAATCTACATTTGAATCCGCACCTCCGTTGTCAGCGTCCCATCACATTACACCTAAAAATCTGCCCTCACCAAACCCGATGCATCGAGGACAAGATTTGATAAGTACGATAGGCCTAATAATAAGATAAGTTGGTGTGGGAAAATTGGTCCAACCAAATGCACACACACGAGTGAGAAGTGAGAGCACACACACACATAGTTAGCATGCACCCAGAGCAGTGGGCAGCTATTGGTTCCGGAACCCGGGGGCAATTAGGGGTTAGGTGCCTTGCTCAAGGGCACCTTAGCTGGGTATCGTAGATGGAGAAAGTGTAGGGACTGGGAATTGAACCTGCAACATCTCAATTACAAATCCAACTCCATAACCATTAGGCCACAACTGCCCAAAAAGTGTCAGTATCTCTGGGCTTGTTGACCTGTTCATGTACATTTTATGTTTATTCAAAGCATTGGCAGTTGATTCAGTAAAGACAGTTAAGAGTTTTTCATTGGAGTAAGTTACCATGCCTCCACAAAAAGAGAGTTCATTTAAAAAATGCAGCAGGCTCGGAAACGTACATGTTTGGTTTAGGGGGCTGTGAGTTAAAAAATGTTGGAAATCACTGATGTAGACAACAATAATCTTTTATATTTTGAATACTTAAATTTTTCACATTTCTGTGTTGCTACGCGTCCCTGTGCATGTAATAAGCAACCTGCTGATGCATTTTGGACTCGCCTATCGCTAACGCACTTTTTAAACAACAAAATAAAACTGCGGCATTGATTTTAGACCAGCTTGCAGTTGGTCAATGGTGTAATCTATTTAAATTGCCTCAAAATTAGAGCTTAGATTGGGCCCAAAAAAATAAACCCGACCCTACCCGAGCACGTGCACCTTGTGTCCGAGGCCGACCCGGTCCGACACATTAACTGTAATTATCAAACTCAACTACAAATCTGAGTTGTTTGAACTACAGATATTTTAGTTTAGATTTATCTTAATGACAAATGCAACAATGAGAAGCATGTAAACCGCATTGTTTGTTTATTCAGAATGAATCGTAACAAAAGAGGACATTGAAGGCGGACTATCATCCTTTCTGCCATGGCAAGCCTGCTTAATGTGTCTGTTCATCGTGGAAGTCCCCGTTTTTTTTTTTTTCCCCCGTTCTCTTTTAAACCGCACGCACGAGCAGAGCGTGAGCAGCGTGTGTTTTTCGGCGTCCATGTTTACAGATTAGAACTTTCATATCGCATGCAGAAGCAGTGCGTCAGTGCAGAGCGTGAGCAGAGCTGAAGCAGCAGCGCTCAATTAAAGTGACAGTGCATTGATAATGATCAAAAACCCATTGAATGACAGTAAAATGTACACTGTAAAAAAGCCAACAAATGAAAAGTTCTCTGAATAAAGTTTACCAAGTAAGCTGAACTAAAATATTGTTATTTGAAATGTTCACAAATAATACTTTGTTTGTTCAACAAATATGGTGCTTAAAAGTTAAAAACCTGCATTTTTTTGTTGAACTAACACTAGGATGTAAGTTTTGCGTTCATGCGTGTCCTTTTTGTTGGCGCATGCGCATTATGAACCTGCAGCGCATGCGCACCCGCGGTTTATTTTCAAATCGGCTGCGCGGGTTGCTGAGGCTCATGCGTTCGCCAAAATTCAGTCCGCTCTTTCCGACAAGTAACAGGTATGTATTAATCGGTTTTATAATCAACTTTATATAAATATATACATTTCATGTGTGATGTGCTACCAAGCTAACTGCCCGATCTATTTCACCAGTGTAATGTTGAGAGAGAGCGTGATAGAGCGGTTCTAACCAGTCAAGCGTTTCTGCCAGATCATAGGTATGTATACGTTATTTTCCTATTGTCATCTAACGTTGTATTATTCATTCATTTTCTTTTCGGCTTAGTCCCTTTATTAATCTGGGGTCGCCACAGCGGGATGAACCGCCAACTTATCCAGCATATGTTTTACGCAGCGGATGCCCTTCCAGCCACAACCCATCTCTGGGAAAACGTTGTATTATTTGAAATGTAATTTTTGATGCGTGCGTGTATACTAACATAACGATCTGTTCAAATGTAGCTCTGGATTACTTCTTTCAGTGCACTTGTTTTGACTTTTTACATCATTCCGAATTTCGAGCGCTTGTATTTGCAACAAATAGCGATTTTATTTATTTATTTATTTTTAAACACACGAGTATTACCAAACGAGTTTTAGAAGATGTTGTACTAGTCAAAATCCTTAGCAAAACAACGAATATAACCTTATATCCTTTCTATCTGAATTACTCGAACAAATAGTGACATGCTTTCATCATTTTTGTATTCAAGAATTTCTTGATTCAGGCAAGACCATCTAATAACATTTAATTACAACTATTTAACTGTGTCAAGTCCATTTGCAGTCACTCAAAATGTGTGTCAAGTTGTGTTCTGACAGTATGACAGGCTACATAAAAACATATGTTTCACTTGTCTTGAGAGACCATTTCAAATTAATACATGCAGAGAGAAAGATAGAATATAATAACCTGAATATCAGTAACAGTAAGTCTGACAAGTTATGAACTTGTCATATGAAACAGAACTAATTTTATTTATGTATTTATTTATCAATATTTAAAACATGACCACTATTAAATTACATTGTATGGAAACAAGATTATTGTTATGTGTTTTACACATAAAATAAAGTCACATTTTTTTTAAAACAGCAATGAGGAAAGATGGAATAATTATTTTTGGGTGAACCATCCTCAAAGCACATGTTTACTCTTAAATTGTAATTGAGATTGTAGCAATTGTAATTCCTTGTTTGAATTTACAAGACTTTATGAGATTGTTAACACCCTTTGTAAACAACTTTCTTTTTAGGTCACTGATGCTGTCATCCGTCAAAAAAGGGCAGCTTTTGAGGCATTGCAGAATTTTCATGCAAAAAAGTGGCTTGCCTTCTCAAGATGAGTCTGGTAAATTACCCTTTTCATACCCTATTTCTATATTCATTAGCATGCTTTCATAAAGTGTTACATGCATTCTGTTTTTTCTGCATAATAATAACAACTAGTAATTTGTGTAAAGTTTACACATTAATTAATGTCCCTTCTCATTATTTATTCACGTATAAGGACACAGACCCTGAAGACCACAGCACCAGAGACGTAAGGATTGGAATCCTCAATATGATCGAAGATGATGTTGGCACTTCTGCATCCCTATCCATTTTGATCAACCTTTCCATAATCCTGGGAGAGGCCATTGTTCTTCAGGATATTCCAGATCTGTCAGCAGCCTTCACTTACTTGTTGGGTCTCTTGTATGCACTGAATATGGAATACCCACAAGAACTCAAATATACTTTAAGTAATTCTGAAAATATTTCTGGATCTTATGGCACCAGCTCTTCAAGACTGCAGTCAGTGGAGTCAAAGTTTTTTATAATTGCACAAGGCCATTTTGCAGATGGCACTGCAACTATTATTTTTTACAAACTTTGAGGAAGACTCAATTTGGGGGCGGGTAACTGTTAATTGTACAAGCTAACTGTATTTTATTTATTTATTTATTTATTTATTTAATACATGATTATGTGCAGTAAAAGTTCAAATGTTAAGCATACTGAACTGTACTAAGCTTTGAGGTCTAATATGCAATATTATTGTACTCTGTTTTGATCTATCAAAAAATACAAATTGATTTTTACATGGTTTGAACTGAGAAGGTTTGAGGTTTACTCATACTTTTGTCTGTTTGGATTTATGTACTTTGTTGACCTGCCAAAAAAAGTATAGTATGCTTTACAGTGTTTCAATGTGGTGTATTTTAAGGTTTACTCAAATTAGGTTTTTGTGTGTGTGTGTGTGTGCGTGTGTGTGTGTGTGTGTGCGCGTGTGTGTTTTTAAAAACTAATAACTGTCATTTTATGTTTAGAAAATGTTGTAGTTTACAATATTTTCAAATCAGTAGAAACATTTAGTAATAGCTGTGTTCAAACTTGCATAATGCAGAAGACTGCTTATGTCAAACCTGTCTTGAATTTGTACTGAATTTTTATTGTATTGCTTTTTGGACACAATAATAAAAAAAGAAAAAGTTATTTGATTTGTCTTGTGTATTTAATTTGAATCCTAAAAATGATTAGTGGATGCATTATGGGTCATTCTTTTCTACTTGCGTTCAGCAAACAAAAAATATTTTGTTAAGTAAACACGAAAAATCTTGTTGGTAGAACTAAGGGTTTTAACAAAATATTTTGAGTTGTGTGGTCTTCACACCCTGTTTGTTGAGTTTACTCAAAAACGTGTGTGTGTTAGGTTGCCTTATTATTTTAAGTTGGTTCAACTTTTTTTTTTTACAGTGTAGCAATTTTACCCAATAAATGCATTGCTAAGATCCACTGATTTTTATTCATTGTTTCTGCGCTACATACACGCTGCTTCACCTCTGCTTGTGGTGTGAATGTGTGCCTGTGGAGGAGATGCTGCTGCAGGAGCTAGAGTGTTGCTGCGCATGACACACCTTGCAAATTGTGCAACTTTGTAGACCCACACGTGTTGCTTAGACTGACTTTGCTAAAATATTTGTATAATATTTCTAATTATGGCAAAGCTTTCCACCCAATTAGGCTAATTAAGTAATGACAAAAAAAACAAAAAACACAAATGCTTGATCACGGCCCAGCCCGAAGATAGTGGCAGGAAATATCAAAGTCTGGGCTCGGGCAGAGAATCTAAACTCTACTCGAAATAACAATGCGTCAAGAATGCTCCTTAACACTTCAATTCACAGCCATCATCCAAGTGAAATTTATAGGATAATGAATATGAAAAAGCACATATGAAAACTTAAGACTCTGCAGTGCTTTAAACCTTTTTAAATGAGTCGCCATGATGTTTGTAATTTTTTGACAATCAATCTAGCAGATACAGCTGAGGTGTATTAATTCACATGGCATTTGTGGAAATAATAACGAATCCTTGATTTTTGCAGGTTTCTCATGACCGTGTGAACTCAAACCTCTGCCAGATGGAGACAGAGGCTGTTATGATAAATAGTGCTTTTCTAAATCTCCAGTGTGAATGCTGGTCCTGTTCAGCTCTAACATGTTGCAGGCTCGACAGGAGGACGTGATATTCATGATAGATGATTCCCATTACGGTGGTTTGACACACACTCAGGAATATTATTCTTATTAATCATACGCTAGAGATCTGAACAGCAACACACACGAAAAGTTTTACAATACAGGAAATAACCCACAGCTAGCAAAAAGCTTCACAGAATGGATATATTAAACCAAACCACACAGCATAAACATACAGAAATAATCGCTGTGCCTACATGCTATTTCAAGAGTTCATTTTTCTTATTTCAAACATAACCCACATGACTTGATTGCCTCTGTTAAAGGGTTAACACATTTACAGAAGGATAGTGGTGAGCGTAATGTTGCCACCCTAGTGATTTCCAAAGTAACTGCAGTTAATCTGATCACATTATGAATAAAATAAAAAGCATGGAGAAAAAACAAGAAAGATTAGGGAGATTTGCTATAACAATGGTTAGCTTGGGTCAGATAAAATATTGTATTTGAATGTTGTAGTAAAATAATTAGATTTGTTTGTTGCGTATACTCCTAAAGCAGTGGTCCTCAACCACTGAGCTGCGGACCGATACCGGCCCGTGGATCAATTGGTACCGGGCCGCACAAGAAATCATTAATTATTTCCGTTTTATTTATTATCTGAGTCTGAACGATCTTTTTTAAAAAAAAATCTTTTATTTTGAAAAATGACCGTATTCTCTCGATATCTCGGTCACTTGAGCGCCCCCTAAAAAACGGGAAAAGGCCCAGTAAACCCATTTGTTTCACTTTTTTGTTTTGTTTCTGACCATTGTTTGATTCATCTCATACCAACCTACAGGCAGAAACTGAAAACAGCCAAACCTGTATTAAGATCTGTGAAAAGATGGACTACCGAAACAGAGCGGGATCTACAAGCCTGTTTCGACCTCTCTGACTGGAGTGTTTTTGAAGCTGCTGCAAACGATCTGGACGAGCTTACAGAGACTGTAACATCTTATATCAGTTTCTGTGAAGACATGTGCATTCCTACCAGGACTCAACTCACATACAACAATGACAAACCGTGGTTCACTGTAAAACTCAGACAGCTACGTCAGGCCAAGGAGGTTGCTTACAGGAATGAGGAGAGGGCCTTGTATAAACAGGCCAAATACACACTGGAAAAGGAGATCAGAGTGGCAAAAAGGAACTATTCTGAGAAACTAAGGAGTCAGTTCCCTTCCAGCAACTCAGCATCCGTGTGGAAAAGTTTGAAAAATATCACAAACTACAAGAAACCACCCCCCAGCACTGTAGACAACTAACGACTTGCAAACGACCTGAATGAGTTTTACTGCAGGTTTGAGAAAACACCCCACACCGACTCTGAACTGCTCTTCACACCACCATTAACACCTCCACCACCCCCCGTTTCTCCCACACTTCAGTTCAGTGAAGATGATGTGCGCCAGGTCTTCCAAAAACAGAAGAGGAAAAAAGCACCAGGCCCAGATTTTATAACACCAGCCTGTCTAAAATCCTGTGCTGACCAACTGGCCCCCATCTTCACCCTGATCTTCAACAGATCACTGGAGCTGTGTGAAGTGCCCTCCTGCTTCAAACGCTCCACCATCATCCCCATCCCAAAGAAACCCAAACTTACAGGACTACAGACCGGTGGCGCTAACATCTGTGCTCATGAAGTCTTTTGAAAAATTGGTGCTGGCCCACCTGAAGGACATCACTGAACCCTCACTGGACTCTCTTCAGTTTGCCTACAGAGCAAACAGGTCTGTGGATGATGCAGTCAATATGGGAGCGCATTATGTTCTGCAACACTTAGACAGACCAGGGACCTATGTGAGGATCTTGTTTGTTGACTTCAGCTCGGCTTTCAACACTATCATCCCAAAACTTCTCCTGCCCAAATTAACTCAGCTCTCCTTGCCCAACTCTGTCTGTCAGTGGATCAACAGCTTCCTAACGGACAGGCAGCAGCTGGTGAAGCTGGGAAAATTCTCATCCAGTACCCACATAATCAGCACCGGCGCCCCCCAGGGGTGTGTCCTCTCCCCTCCCCACCTGGACGACACCACACTTATCGCCCTCATTCAGGATGGGGACGAGTCTGCTTACAGACAGGAGGTTAAGGAGCTGGCTGTCTGGTGCAGTCACAACAACCTGGAGCTGAACACGCTCAAAACAGTGGAGATGATAGTGGACTTCAGGAGAAACCCCCCTGCTCTCCCCCCACTGAGCATCATGGACAGCATTGTGGCAGCAGTGGAGTCATTCAGGTTCCTGGGCACCACCATTTCTCAGGATCTGAAGTGGGACACTCACATTGACTCCATTGTCAAAAAAGCTCAACAGAGGTTGTACTTCCTTCGTCAGCTGAGGAAGTTCAACCTTCCAAAGGAGCTGCTGAAACAGTTCTACACTTCCATCGTTGAATCTGTCCTCTGCACTTCAATAACTGTCTGGTTTAGCTCAGCTACGAAATCTGACCTCCGAAGACTACGTCGAATAGTTCGGACTGCTGAGCGAATCACTGGTACAAGCCTCCTTACTCTCCAAGAACTTATCCAGAGCAAGCAGAAGGGCTGCCAAAATCACTCTGGACCCCTCACACCCAGCACACTGCCTCTTTGAACTTTTACCTTCTGGTCGACGCTACAGAGCACTGTGCACCAGAACAGCCCGACACAGAAACAGTTTCTTCCCTCAGGCAATCCATCTCATGAACACTTGATGATAGTAATTATGGAACAAACATCACTACTTGCTATACACTTTTTATACACATAAACACTTATTTAACATATTTTACATGCTAATTTGCACATAACAGCTGCACATATAACGTTGTATATAGTAATATTCCTGTACATACACTTGCCAATTTGTATATTTGCATTCACTATTACTTTTATTTTTAAAATATATTTATTATCTGTTTTTGTCCTGTCTCTGTAATTCTGTTGCACTGTAGAAGCTCTGTCACGAAAACAAATTACTTGTATGTGTGAACATACCTAGCAATAAAGCTCTTTCTGATTCTGATTCTGATTCTGAAGGACCCGCAAACTGCCAAGGAATAGATATATAGTATATAGTATATATAGATATATAGTCTGTATTATAGGCCTATAAAAGCTAGTTCATGCTTTTATGACCTCTAGACTGGATTACTGTAATGTCATTTATTACTATAGGTTTATGTGAAGATTTAAATACTTGTTTTAAAGGTTAATACTTATTCAAACTGATAGCTCTTAATTACACTGCAATGTTGATTGGCTAGAGTCATTTATGTTTAATTAGTAGAAAAAAAAAAAAAAATTCTACCAAAAAACATTAGAGTATTAAGTAAAGATAATGTTCCATGTTCCATGAATATATTTAGTAACTTTCTAACTGTAAATATATCAAAAGTTATTTTTAATTAGTAATGTGCAATTTATATATACAACTTTTAAATAGCCATTTTAATCAGTATTTTGATTTGTTTTGAACCCTCAGATTCCAGATATTCAAATCGTTGTATCTCTGCCTAATATTGTCCTATGCTAACAAATCATACATGTACATCAGTGTTAAGCCTTTTTTTCAATTCAGATTTTCTCAATTTCAAATAAATTGACACTTATAACCGATTTTGTGGTCCAGAGTCACCGACCCTTTGACTTTGTTCTCTGTTAAAACCACTTACAGCTACACTCACCTCACAATGTTCTCAAGTGTGTGTGTGGAGGCATAGGAGATTCAGACTGAAATGAAGTGTTTCTGGAGTGCTGCTAAATCAAGGCTCATGTGGTGACCTCTTTCAGCAGGACACTCCACAAGCCCTCTAAAATCACTGGGAAACATTGTAAAAGTTTGGCCTGCAAGAGAACCTTCTGTTAGTCTATGCTCAGATGATGTAATGCGTTTTAGCCTTAACACACACATTCACAGCTGTGCCGTGAAATGTGCTGTGTATACACACTACTGCAGCACTTTTGAACTAAACAAGGAAATTCCACAGCTAACAGATCAAGGAGCAACGTCGAGTCTTCTGTATGAGTTGCTACCATAGACTGTAAAAAATATGGACGTAGTATTCGTGACTTCACCCATTGGTTTCTGAAGGGTGCAAATGAAGCTACAAGTGTGTGTGGCCAACCAGCGCCATTTTGTTCGCGTGTCATCGCACCAACCGGGGGTAACCAGAAAAGGGCAAAGAGGCGGAGAATGAGCAGAGCTATAGATGCCTGCTAGCATTTTGCTTAGATGGGCTTTTCTTTAGGGGAGAAACGCATAATACTTCATTACCTGCGACTCGTTTGTGTTCTGACCACATGTGCTTGGTTGCATACTATATCAATAAAGTGTTTAGTCTTTTAAAAACACTGTTGTAATACATTGAGCCACTAAGCATTGTTCTTATGACGTTTTTCTACAGGAGGAAAGCGCGAATTTGCTCCGGTCCAAAAACATGCGCTACAGGTGAATTGAGTAAGCTAAATTGGCCGTAGTGTATGTGTGTGAATGGGAGTGTATGGGTGTTTCCCAGTGTTGGGTTGCAGCTGGAAGGGCATCCGCTGCGTAAAACATATGCTGGATAAGTTGGCGGTTCATTCCGCTGTGGCGACCCCATATTAATAAAGGGACTAAGCCGAAAAGAAAATGAATGAATGAATGAATGAATAAAAGCATACATACATAGTAAAACAGAAAATAGGCCTATAATACAGCCTATATAGGAGTTGATCTAAAATAAAAGAAATCAATTGTCTATCATTTCATAAGTCGATGCATAAAGTAGCCTAGCGCGTTTAATTGATCTTGTACTTTTAATAAGATTTTTATATTTTTGCTACTTATGAAAATTGAGCTAATGAAAATGAAATTAAATTGAAATAATAATGATAATGAAAAAAGTGTCTGTTCAGTTGATCTGGTACTTTTAGTAAGATTTTTATCATTCATTAATTCATTTTCTTTCACCTATAGCACATGTCTTTGGACTTGTGGGGGAAACCGGAGCACCCGATTGGTACCGGGCCGCACAAGAAATCATTAATTATTTCCGTTTTATTTATTATCTGAGTCTGAACGATCTTTTATTTTGAAAAAATGACCGTATTCTCTCGCTTACATCTCGGTCACTTGAGCACCCAAATTTAACCCACAAGCAGCAAAATGAGTAAGAAACAGACGTCTTTGGAAAGTTTCTTTGCTAAGGGGAAAAGGCCCAGTTAAGGAGCCGCAAACTGGCAAGGAATAGATCTGCAACCCATTTGTCAGCAAATCAGGTGAATCCACCATGTCTGTGCAAAAAGATCAACTGCTGGACATCTCAAATGACGGCGTCCTTTTAGGGGCCATTCGCATATCGCATCTTTTCTAGAGTTCCCGCAAGTTCCCGCAAAAAAAGTTATTTCCAATGGAGGTGCACGGCTTGCGAGCGCAAGCTGCGTGACGCGCTCACGCCTTCCAGACGCACTCAGTTGAATGAATGCCGTTATCGCACTGCATTTCGGTAGACTAATTATCTCAGACAAACACAGAACACCCAAACACTGCAGTGCTTTGTAATTTTCTTCATAAATAAAACTTCAGAGTATCAGAGCTGCAGCAATGTTTTGTCAGCCTGCCATCCTCTGAGAAAACGTTTGATGGTCGCCTAGCAACCTAAGAACAAGCCTCTTCCCACCCCTGCCCCCAGTAAAATTGTCAAGCGGCAGGGGCGCCGCTAAGGGGGCGGGGGGCGGGATATGACGGGAAGTTAGGACAATTCTAAGGACCCACGCATTTTTGGGGCCCCCAGAGATATTAATAGGGGCTCACCCCTCCAACCCCCCCACTCCCCGCACTTCGGTTACGTCCGACAATCCACCCTGCTTGACAGTTTCGTCCGACAGTGTACAGACAGAAGAACAGAACTTTGTGAGCATTCGTGAGAAAACCAGATTCCGACGGCCCCAATACATCAACCAAACTACAGCTCATGATATAGAGCTCCATTAGACAAGCGTAGCACCAAATCAAACGGCTCCAGAAAGACAGATTGAGCCACTTAACCCTCAGCATATTTACTTGCTCTGTCCTTCTGGAGCGCAGGGTGCATGAGGTGATGGATGTTGTGTGATGTCACATTACCGCATGTTAAATCACTAATAATCCCTGCTATTGACTGCTGCAGCAACACGCCGTCAACGTGTCATGAATTACATTGAACATTTCGCACAAGTGCCTGACTGGCAGTTGAAGAGGTAAACAGCATGTTCTTCAAGCACATCTGGCACTGCTCAGTAAAAAAAAAAAAAACTCCCAGCATTCCTCTGTAATCCACCTGGTGTATGTGTGTGAGTCCAGCCTCATGTCACGAGGAAACATAACTATTTTACATAAAATCCAAAATCAAACAAAAAGGGTTTCAGGGTTGTTTTTCACCAAAATAGCGAAACCCTTTCTACGTTTTTTTTTTTGTGTAGGCTTGTATTTTACTGTCAATGTTTTCAAACCATTATATTTGATTTACCAAAGTCACACTAGTGCCAATTTCACATCTGTCACATCCATAATGGTCATCATGGTATCATGGTATCACATTCATGGAATGGTATCACATTCATAACCAAGCTTTTTCCTCATAAATGCAAAATAAAATAAAATCAATAATTTTTGTTCTATAGTGAGCCAACTCTTATCCTTCTGATTAGCATTGCTTCATTTGGGTTGTGCAGTTTAATTCACAGAATTTCTACAAAGTATGTTGTTTACTGTAAACTCGCAAACTTTTTTGGTCACTTCCATAATGCATGTTTATTTTCCTCATTTAAAATATAAAAGATTGATATTTTTCTGATCCCATAACTCTGTGGTTGTTTGCTTTGAAAAATATAAACAGATGTTTCAACATAATGTTAACATATACACTCATCGGCCACTATTAGGTACACCTTACTAGTACCGGGTTTGACCCCCTTTCGCCTTCAGAACTGCTTAATCCTTCATGGCATAGATTCAACAAGGTACTGGAAATATTCCTCAGAGATTTTGGTTCATATTGACATGATAGCATCACGCAGTAGCTGCAGATTTGTCGGCTGCACATCCATGATGCGAATCTCTCGTTCCACCACATCCCAAAGGTGCTCTACTGGATTGAGATCTGGTGACTGTGGAGGCCATTTGAGTACAGTGAACTCATTGTCATGTTCAAGAAACCAGTCTGAGATGATTCGTGATTTATGAAATGGCGTGTTATGCTGCTGGAAGTAGCCATCAGAAGATGGGTACACTGTGGTCATAAAGGGATGGACATGGTCAGCAACAATACTCAGGTAGGCTGTGGTGTTGACACGATGCTCAATTGGTACTAATGGGCCCAAAGTGTGCCAAGAAAATATCCCCCACACCATTACATCACCACCACCAGCCTGAACCATTAACACAAGGCAGGATGGATACATGCTTTCATGTTGTTGACGCCAAATTCTGACCCTACCATCCGAATGTCGCAGCAGAAATCGAGACTCATCAGACCAGGCAACGTTTTTCCAATTTTCTATTGTTCAACTTTGGTAAGCCTGTGTGAATTGTAGCCTCAGTTTCCTGTTCTTAGCTGACAGGAGTGGCACCCGGTGTGGTCTTCTGCTGCTGTAGCCCATCTGCCTCAGGGTTCGATGTGTTGTGCATTCAGAGATGCTCTTCTGCATACCTCGGTTCTAACGAGTGGTTATTTGAGTCACTGTTGCCTTTCTATCAGCTCGAACCAGTCTGGCCATTCACCTCTGACCTCTGGCATCAACAAGGCATTTACACCCACAGAACTGCCCTCACTGGATATTTTCTCTTTTTCAGACCATTCTCTGTAAACCCTAGAGATGGTTGTGCGTGGAAATCCCAGTAGATCAGTAGTTTCTGAAATACTCAGACCAGCCCATGGTCACCAACAACCATGCCATGTTCAAAGTCACTTAAATCACCTTTCTTCCACATTCTGATGCTCGGTTTGAACTGCAGCAGATCGTCTTGATCATGTCTACATGCCTAAATGCATTGAGTTGCTGCCATGTGATTGGCTGATTAGAAATTTGTGTTAACGAGCAGTTGGACAGGTGTATCTAATAAAGTGGAGTGTACTTTCTCGGTGAATTTATGTTTTGAGATTTTACATCAAATGTCACATCCATAATGCTGGAATTGCTTCTTTATTAGCATGGCTGTTACTTAAAACAGCACCTGTGCGTTTCGGCAAAAAAGTTGCCTTCATCAGGGTAACAATCTTCAAGTGCCTCTGGAGTTCATTTAAACACTCAACTGAATATCTAAACAATATAGAAAATGATATATCCAACTCAATAAAGTCAACTCAACAGTCATTAATTCAGTAATGGAAAAGAGAAAAAAGAGATAAAGAAAAAAATAATAGTAACTATGGCTGCTCGGTGGCGCAGTGGGTAGCACGTTTGCCTCATAGCAAGAAGGTTGCTGGTTCGAGCCTCGGCTGGGTCAGTTGGCGTTTCTGTGTGGAGTTTGCATGTTGTTCGCGTGGGTTTCCTCCGGGTGCTCCGGTTTCCCCCACAAGTCCAAAGACATGTGGTATAGGTGAATTGGGTAAGCTATGTTGTCTGTAGTGAATGAGTGTGTATGGATGTTTCCCAGTGATGGGTTGCAGCTGGAAGGTCATCCGCTGCGTAAAACATATGCTGGATAAGTTGGCGGTTCATTCCGCTGTGGCGACCCCAGATTAATAAAGGGACTAAGCCGAAAAGAAAATGAATGAATGAATAGTAACTATTTTACATTTTGTCAGTTTAGTGGCTAATTCGTAGGAATTCATACAAGTTCAGTCGTTTGAAAATGTAAGATTTTTAAAAGGAGGTGTGGCACCAAACCCTACCCCTAAACCTAACCGTCATTTGGGGGATGTGCAAATCGTACTAAATTGTACAAATGAGATCGTACAAATTCATACGAATTAGCCACTAAATCAAAAAGTTGTGAGATAGCTGCAGCCCTGCACAGTTTAGTTCCAACCCTGCTTCAATACGCTTAAGCTGCGGTCCCACTGGATTTTCTCCCCTTAGACTTCCATTCACACGCACACGAATGTGGCAGACCGGAAACGCAAGCTCGTGCGACAAGTTTCGCAGTTCGCTGCATTGGAAATTTCAAGCTTGGTGAACTCTGACCTGCGAAATCGCATCACGTGACTGCGTGAGACCAATCGAAGATCAAAACATGACCTCTCTGGACAGAAATTTTAAATATGGACCAATCGCTTACTTTTTTAATGTCTAATTATCTTGTTAAATCCCGCCCCTTTTCGCATGGCCGTACAACAGAATTTCGCAAGCTCAAACTCTAGTGTGACCACGGCATAAGAGGTTGATTAACTAGCCCAGGTGTGTCTGATTGGGGTTGGAAAACTTACTTAAACTTACGTCCAGGACCGAGATTGGGCATCCCTGATCTAAACAATATAGAAAATGATATATCCAACACAATAAAGTCAACTCAACAGTTATTATTAATTCGGTAATGGAAAAGAGAAAAAAGAGATAAAGAAAAAAATAATAATAATAATAATAGTAACTTTTACGTTTTGTCAGTGTAGTGGCTGATTCATACAAGTTCAGTCGTTTGAAAATGTACGATTTTTAAAAGGAGGCTTGATACCAAACACCACCCCTAAACCCAAACCGTCATTGGGGGATGAACAAATCGTACTAAATTGTACAAATGAGATCGTACAAATTCATACGAATTAGCCACTAAATCAAAAAGTGGTGAGATAGCATATATCAGGGGTGTCAAACTCAGTTCATGGAGGGACCTGCACAGTTTAGTTCCAACCCTGCTTCAATAAACTTACCTGGAGGTTTAAAACAAGCCTAAAGGACTCAATTAGTTTGCTCAGGTGTGTTTAATTAGAGTTGGAACTAAACTCTGTAGATCTGCGGCCCTCCAGGAACTGAGTTTGACACCTGTGGCATATAGCATTAGTGTGTCGGTCTTACCTCTTTAGTGTGCGTGTGGAAAGAGACGGACATGTCCAGCAGTAGTTTTCTTTGTTCCACTCGCCTAACAAAGTCCTGGATCCTGACTTCCAGGTGTCGCGCCGCCTTGTAGATCTCCTCAGGGTCACACTCGCCCGTCTGAGCCAACTGCTCAGCAGCTTCCAGCAGCTTATCTGCATTAGTGTAGGTGTTCTGATCAGAGGCACAGAGAACACAAGGGAAATTAGATCAATGGATGAACATGAACATGAAACAAACTTCTTTCTACCCAAAGTTTGTTTGTCTGAGTTCACAACTAGGTATCATGTGATTTGTTTTTGAAAGCTTAAGCAGGAATTAATTAGTGGGATAATGAGTATTTTTTATATCTTCATTGCATTTTAACTGTACACTCAGATTATACAGAAGTAAAAACAACAACAACAAAAAAAAAAAACTTCTTATATCAATATTTATGACCTCTCTTCTTATTCATCAATCCACACATTTCCAACTCCACCACATTTTAGAAACCATTTAAAAGGTCCTCAAACACCCTCAAAGACCTTGTATTTATCTCTTAATATATAGGTTATCTTGTCCATTGTCATGTTTGTAACCATGTCTTTCAGCCAACATCCTATATTTGGTGTATATACATTTAGCTTGAAGAATACATATATTATAAGTATACATTCTGTCATTTTAATCTTGAATTCCTTATAGTATAAATAAAACAATCTGAGGTGACTGGAATACTAACATAAAGTATCTTCTCTATCATCCCTTTCACTTCTTTCCAAAGATTTCTTATTCTGCCACACTCCCATCTGCAATGATATAGTCTACCTTTAAACTCATTGCATCTTATGCATCATAATTCTACTGGATCCTCAAACTGTCTGTAAATTCTTATATGTTCTCCCTGTCTCAATCTTGAATAAAGTGCCGCAAACAGTTCAGACCATTTGCTTTTGTTTACATTTCAATGGTCTAAATACTGAGGAAAAATGCCTTTAAAGTTGTCTATATGAAGTACTTAGCAATGCACATTACTAATCAAAACACTAGTTTTGATCCATATATAGTAGGAAATTTACAAAATGTCTTCATGGAATATGATCTTTACTTAATATTATAATGATTTTTGCCATAAAAGGAAAAAAAGAACCATTTTGACCCATACAATGCATTTTTAACTATTGCCAAAAAAATACCAGTGCAACATAAGACTATTTTTGTGGTCCAATTTCACATATATACTGTATATATAGTCTTTTTTTGTCCTATTTGAGAGTAAAAAAGTGTATTTTGGCACTTTCCCGCTACATGGCATGACTCAATTCAGTTTTAATCTTAAACGCCACACAAACATATGCACAGATGCGCATGGAGTGCATGGAGAATGGAGTATATTGATAAAAAAACAACTTACCTCAATTACCACCAATCGGGTACGCAAAATAATGTTTTTTACGCTTTGAAATATGATTATTTTTCTTGTTCTAAGGAAAAACTCACTTCATTTCGACTTATTATTTCTGAAAACATAACTATACTTTTAGAAAATGTCTAGAAAATGTTTCTTGATTTTGAATTTTTTAGACATTTGGATTAGAAACAAGACAAAAACTTTAAGTACACTGTAAAACCCAACAACTTTATCAAATGAAACGAGTGTAGTTAACTCAACATTTTTCTGAAAGTTAATTCTACTCCTTTAAAAAGAGTTTTGAACTCCGTGTTGAAGGTAATGAGTTAATTAAATGCCTCATTACTTCAACTTAAATGGAGTAAGTTCACAATACTCATATAGATTAGTTTTTTAACTCAAATGGTTTGTAGCAATCGGTTTCCTCAAACGGTTTGAGTTGCCTTAACTTATTGGGTTTTACAGTACTCAGTTGGTTTGTGTACTCTTCATTTATTGGGTTTTACTGTGCTCAAATTGCTTCGTTTACTCAAATGGATTAAGTTCACACTACTCATTAGGATTAGTTTTTGAACTTAAATGGTTTGTTGCAATCGGTTTCCTCAAATGGTTTGAGTTACCTTAACTTTTTGGGTTTTACAGTGTTTTTTTTGCAGTGTACTTCTTCACACTCACATACATGGCAAATCACACATGAAACATGTCCGGAAAGTGTCTGGAGGCATTTGTGTCTCATCTCATCTATATATCATATGTGCGTTCTTGTATATTCTATGTCTGATAAGCAGATGTACAATAGCTGCGTATGTTTCACTGGTTACCAATAGTGGCTGAGCCAAAACAAATCCCGTATGCTTATTTAGACGGAGTCAGATTGTCTCGGGCCCTTTTCATGACACTGAGACTCGCGATCTGACGTCCAGACTATTATGGATTATTCATCTCAGGGGATTTATGTGGATGGGAGAGCCAGGGCTTAGTGTATAGTGATCCAAATCTGCTCGGTGAGCTGTCAGCTTAATACTCTGCTTTTTGTTTAACATCCCTTTAACAAATATCGGTCCAGCAAGACCTGATCCTATTTTTTATGATGAAAAAAACGACAAAAGGCGGCATGGTGGCTCAGTGGTTAGTACTGCCCCCTCACAGCAAGAAAGTCGCTGGTTCGAGTCCTGGCTGGGCCAGTTGGCATTTCTGTGTGGAGTTTGCATGTTCTCCCTGTGTTGGCGTGGGTTTCCTCTGGGTGCTCCGGTTTCCCCCTCAGTCCAAAGACATGAAGTAAGATTATTGGATGAACTAAATTGGCCGTAATGTAAGAGTGTGTGTGTGTGAATGCGAGAGTGTATGGGTGTTTCCCAGTAATGGGTTGCAGCTGGAAGGGCATCCGCTGTGTAAAACATAAGCTGGAATAGTTGGCGGTTCATTCCGCTGTGGTGACCCCTGATAAATAAGGGACTAAGTCGAAGGAAAATGAATGAATGAACGAAAAAATAGTAAAAATATATATTTAGTCTCTCTATAGTAAACAATATTTTACTCTGTGTGAATGTAATTTTTTTCTTGACTACAATAAATACTTTTGATTTAGATTCAATTTTCAATTACACTTTAAGAAAAAAAAATAGCAGTAACACATTACAGTAATTCTTGTTCAGTTCGTAAGGTCCACTGTCTTAGAACACTGAACACACTGTTTATTTGTTAGTTGTTCTTTTTTTTGATGGATTCAATTCTGATGCATTTTGGATGGATTCACCCTGACAGAGTTTAAAATAAGAATTTGCATTAGTCTGACAGGCTGTGGATGAAGGTCTTGACTAGGTGTGGTTTGGATTTTACCTGTGCCACCTCCTCAAAGTCATCATGGCGTTTCTGGAGGGCTCTGGCTCTGTGCAGGGATTTGCCGACACCTGTGTGTTTGCTGAGGAAAGCCTCCCCGTGATTCTCTATCCAGTCAATCACCTGCAACACACACAATCAATTCAGTGCATGGACAAAACATCACATCACAGTTGAAAGATAGTCTATCAAGCGAAGTTCTTTTTCACCGGTCCAGTTTAACAATAAGTTAACAACAGAATCGAATGTTTCCTACTACGTTTAAGCATTTTTTACATGAATAATGGAATTAATTTACTGTTGTTGTTGTATATCATTCCAGTTCAAGGAAAACAAATGTAAAATGTTTGAAATGTACCCGCAATTCTGGAATGAGCCATGAAAGCTTCCATTAGTCAGCATTTCCTTGAACATTTGATATAGTATTGGTTGATCTTATTGTCATTTACTTTTGTTGATTAAAATGCAACTAATTCAAAATGGTTTATGTTAGCTCAGGTCCATTAAACAATTTGAACAACTATTTGTTTTTTTTAATGGTTTATCAACTAAACATCAAAATTGACATCATGAACAAGATTAATATATGCATTGGGGGTATTTTAGTTATTAGTTCTAAACAAATGCTGAATATATCATTGTGTTTAAGTCATTCTTTTCTTAATTAAAGACTGAACCAGTTAAACACTGAAATGATCTGTAGTTTACTATAGTTTATTTTAGAATCAAACATCAAGTATCCACGCTCCATTTCTGGTTAAATGGATGGTATATGGGGTTTGTAAACTTGCGTGTTTCCAAATGACACATTGATATTCAAACATGCCAACAATTGCGTCAAACTGTTTTTGTTTCTACTACACTGATTAAAGCATCCAGTGAATGCTCTAAAAACAGCTTCCTTTTTCACATGCACATTAGCAGAGGTTAATGAGATAAATTTAGCCCTGCGTGATGAGACCATGACAGGATATGACTGCTCACAGCAACAGTTTAGTCACAAACACCTGTTTGGACAAATAAATCCACTCAGAAATCTATAACATTCAGCGTTTGACTATCAAACAAGCAGACACACTGTAAAAAAATGCTGGCTTCCACACAATTCCTTCATGTTAAGTTAATTTAATCATTTTTTTTTTTTTTATTAGTTAGATCCCAAAAATACTTTGGAACTGTGTTGTTGCAACTCATTTAAAATAAGTAGTTTGAACAAGCAGCAAAAGTCATTTTTGAGTGCATTTGTCTCCAAAAAAATCTGTGTTGTGTTCATAGTTATTGTTTTTGCTCTGTAAGGACTGTTTATACTGTATACTGAACTCCACCAAATCAAACTTACAGTATAACGATAATAATCAGATACAAGAAATAATCAAGGAAAAGACATACTAAAATGATGAGTGTTTCTGAAAAATTCAGGCATGTGTTTCCTGAATGTTGACATAAACCACGTCTGAATTGTTGGGCAAAATTTTTTTTGCACATACTTTGCTCTAACCACATTGGTCTTTAGTGATGTAAAAAAAATAATAATTCACAATCAAAACAATGACAGATTATATCTGTAAATACTTAACACACAGACTACCTCGCTAGAACATAGGTGTTTTGAATGGCGTAGTTTGGCCATTCGTCCACATGAAAGCGCCAGGTCAGGAAACCGAAACTTCCTGAAGACTCTGGCCAGGGTGAAGATTTCCCAAATCTCTGTTTACAGTGTGGTCTTGTGGCCACTAAGTTTTTGCCTCATGACATCAGCGCACATGCTGTTTTCTACTTTCTGATTGTCCAACATGGCTGGGTTCACACTGAACGCAGAAGATGTCATTGAGACGAATTCCGTCTCACATTCCGTGTCGCAAATTCTGCATCGTTCGCACCATGGGACAATAATTCACCTCTGTTATCCCGTTTGCAATCCAGGCTCATTATTGATATGTACCCCTATATACATTTCTGGAGATTGTGAAATATGTCCCAGGAGGCCGCTGTGTACACTTTTTCAGATCTCAAATTTCTCTCACAAGTGCCGTTTGCGCCTGCTGTTCTCGCGTAAATCCACCAGAGGCCGCTCTCGACTGACTGACCGACTGACTGACCAACCAATACGCCACCCACCCCATTCCCTAAACCCAACTGATAGCGTTTTCAAAAGCACCGATTGACCCGATCACCCCCTTCTCTAAACCCAACCGACAGTGTTTTCCAAAGCAATCCAGAAAAAGAAAAGCCCTCGCCTGATTTTTACCACGTTTTCAGATCTTACCACATTCTCACCCTGTTATTTATTAAATTTTTTGCCTTTTGTTTTTGTTTTACCTGCTTTCTCGAAACGTTCTTCACCGGACTCAAACACCGTCGTCACAGTCAACTCCTCTCTGCGTCTCAAGTCAGCCAACGTACATGGCAAGCTACTGGGCAAACTGGTAACAGCGGAAAAGCCGTCCACACGAAGGTAAGCGATCAGCTGGTAGCGCAAAAAGAAACAGAAGCCGTCGGCAGCGTCATACCGCCTTATAGCGTTCATTTTAAAGACGAAATGCAGCCATACGTAACTCTGGCTACATAATTTGCGCTCTCCAGAAATGTATTTACATTTTCACAATGAGCCTGTGTTGCCCACTTGCATTGGCTTGCAATTTACTCACGCAAATACTTAATTAACTGTATGGTGTGAACCCAGCGCAGAAGACTTTTATCGCCACCTGTTGGTTCGGTGTTCCCTTAACGTACCTTTGCATTTTCATGTGGACAGAGATTTTTTAAATACGAATTTGTGGAAAACTACATTTATAAAAATATCTGTGTACCTGTGAATGAGGTTATTTTGTTGTATTAATCATGTTCCTTTACTTGTTACTACAGCACATGCCCATGCACACTCTTCAAAAACGCCTCTTTATTTGTCTTAACTAAAAGATGTACAAAGAAATGTATTTATGAATTGAAATATAAAGACTGTACAGCATGTTAGATTGCTTATTTTTCCTCAGGTTTATGTTTTAATTAGGTCCATATGTTACTGTATGAAGAAACTGCTTAAAACCTTGAGTCAAAAGCTAAAGTTCCAACCACATGTTTGTGATGCTGTTCGATGGAATTGTGGACTTAGGAAACATTGAATCGTTGAACTGGCCGATGACAGATCTTGCAACCATAATTGACAAACAATGTTTTTTGGCAAATGCACTCATGACCTGCATTACACATTTCTCCTGTTTGAGGAGTCAGTGCCAAACAGCAATGATCGAGATGGTGAAAAGAAAAACAAAAAACTTTGGGTTAAAATGCAGCAGCAAAGTGGAACAACGGTTTATTCATTTATTTATTATTATTATTATTATTATTATGTAATTGAATTGAACACTTGCTAAGTGTTTAGCAAGATGCTTCAGCACAAAACAAATGATTTGATTCAATTAATAATTAAATTAAAGGTGTAATAAAAGATCTTGGAAAATGCTAACGTTAGCCTGATAGCAATAAAAGCCAACATCCCACCCTGCAAATCGCCATCTAAAGCCACACCTCCTGAACGCATGAACATACACTAGAAACATCACTACAATACGCCACGTGACATTCACCAGAGAGAAAACTTTATAGTACAGTTAGTAATTACAACACCAAACTTAAAAAAAAGGACAGTTGTTGATGTTTGCCTGCCATTCTCTGTCTGATACGTGTCCGTGAATGTGCGCAGATTAATGCAATAACATATTTTGACAGGCAGGTAGGACAGCCTATCGTAATGTTCGGACCGAACGTTTTGATTGGACAGTTTTTTTCTCTGTCCTACACCTTCCACAGCATATTAATATACGTATCAATACATCCGAACCACTTAATTTAACGGTAGTTATCAGGATGTGAAGAGACTTTCTGAAGATCTATTGATCACCTACTGTACTTTTTCTTGCAGAATAAAGCACTACGCATTTTATCAGCAGATGTTGTATAAGACTGAGGGGTTTATTTTGGTGAAAACAACTGCCTAGATGAAAATTATCCCACTTATTATACAGCTTTTCACCACAAAAGTAAACAATTACACACATTTATCTGAGCTGTAACAATTTACCAACCCTTCAGTCAAACGTGAAGCTTGCGGAAATTAAAATGGCTGAATGGAGCATACACTAACCTACTTATTATTCGGTTACAAGATGGCACCAAACAGTAAAAAACACCAGCATGACAATTAAGCTTATAAATATGTATATGCAAATACTCAGTAACGGATTCAAAGTACCCAGATGAGCCTATGTTATTAGTTTCGTCGGTTGTTACCTGGAAATGGAAAACATACTTTGCAATGGAATGATTAATGAATCTGAATTAAGTATTCCAGAGAACCGTGTAATAAATGAAAATATCAAACTGTATTTTTCCCCTACACTTTGACAAAAAAGTATGATGTTAATTAAATTAATGTATTTATTGTATAATCGTTGTTTATCATCTAAATATTTAATATATGTATATATATAGTAGGGTTGTCACGATACTGGAATTTATTATATAATTTATTACATTATAATTTACTGAAATATCCATTTCCCGTTAACATTTGAGCGATGTTGATCGCGTTTTTAAACAGCGCTGCTCTGACATTGTGTTCACGTGCTCAACAGAAATGACTGTGATTGGCCATAAAGGTCATCAGTTCACCGAACTCACCGCTGTTTACTGAGTGTAAACACAGGGACACTGGAGCATTTTAAAGCTCCGATTCATCAGCGGATCGCTCGTATGTCAGCTAATAGACAAACCAGCTGATCGACGTGACTTTGAAATGCTCCAGAGTCCCTGTATCTGTGGTTAATAATTGTAAAAAAAAAAACTGACTACTTGGCACATTTTGCCTATTGCGGGTTATTTCTAGAACGTAACTCCCGCAAATAATGAGGGACCACTGTGTGTGTACATATATATATATATATATATATATATATATATATTCACACACATACATTTCATGAAACCATTCTGACCTTTATCTGACAAGATAAAATATTGTATAAGAAAAGAGATGTTTATTATAGTATCTTCATGGATTGGAAATCTATTTAATATTATCATCTAAAGTAGTCTCTCTCCCTACCATTACGCACAGCCCTCATTTACTCCAGTTTTGAAGGTTTTCCAGGTATCCGAGTCACAACCAAATCATTACTGAGCCCAGAAAAAAAGCTAAAAAAAACAATGCAAAACTGCTCTGATCTTATCAAAATGGGTGCCTGCCAGCCATAGGTTGACATTGTGTCCAAACTACACGTGATGTGATGCCGCGACATGCAATAATAGCTATCTTTTCTATGTTAAAAGGTTTTACTCCTAACCATCCAGCCTGATCTCAAGAGGAAATGTAACACTTTTACGTTTTGTCAGTTTTGTGGCTAATTCATACGACTGAACTTGTACAAAAATGTAAAATTTTTAAAACGAGGCATGGCACCAAACCCCACCCCTAAACCCAACTTTGGGGGATGAGCAAATCATACTAAATTGTATGAATGAGGTCATGCAAATCCAGACGAATTAGCCACTAAATCAAAACGTTACGAATTGCCGTGAGATAGCTTTGAACCATTCGTTGTGACGTGAACTTTCTATTTTAGAAATTCTTTCTATCACCATGTCCTAACAACATATGATGCGACAACATTCCAGCTACTGTCCGCACCAAACGTACGTGACATAACCGAAACATTTAAATACCAGCCATTCAGAAGCAAAAGGTTTATAATCTAATTAATACATATTTAACCTCTTTAATAGTCACAGTTCTCACAAAATTTTGGTAGTTCTCTTATTTTCAAGATCTGAGGTAAACTATCTGCTGATCCTGCAGTATGGCAAATCACGTAAAATGGTATTCAAACTCACACTGATAGCATTTAACACTGAATACAGCACATAATCAGTACCTGAGGTGATCATTGTCATAGTATACGCTGTTGTTCTGCCATGACACTGTGGGAAGAAGCATTACTTCTTAAATAGAAACTAAAAAATGTGTGTCGCAGTTGTGGATGGTTAGGACATAAACTCCTTTTTACATGGAAAAGATAGCTTTTTGCTAACGTGTGACGGTGTTAGATCGCATATTGTTAGGACACAATGTAATTCTGCAACATCGCAACAGCATAAACAACGACCATGATCCCTTCAGGTACTGATTATGTGCGTTATTCAGTGTTAAATGCTACCAATGTGAGTTTGAACATCATTTTACATGACATTTATTGCCATACTACTGAAAGCAGCAGCAGATAGTTCACCTCAGATCTTGAAAATAAAATAACTAGCAAACGTTTTAAAGTGAAAGTCAGAACTGTGACTCCAATAACAGTCACTCAGTAGCCGATGCACTTTTAATAATGTTAAAGAGGTTAAATATGTATTAATAAGATTATAACCCTTACCATTTTATTGGGAGTGCAGTTATAGTCCTGATATTTAAAAATTTCTCTTCATTTCGCATCGTGTTTGGTGCAGACAGCCAAATTGCTTGTCACTAGAATCTTACCACATTGTGTGTAGTTAGAACACAAAGTGAGGCACAAATCATTTAAAAATAAAGGCTTTAAACAAAGTGCTGAGTGCACATGTGGACAGACAGATTTTAATGAAAAAGATATTGACAGTGAACGAAACACATTTAGCATATGAATATAAACACGATTTCAATGTGTATAAGCGTGGGAGGTTTGTTCATTTACTCTAAATATTGCAGCCTACTCATTACCTGTATTTAACCGCACACTTGAAGACATTTGGCCACGTCTCGTCCTCCATTACTCAAGAATTGCAAACATTTCAGGATTAGGCAAACTAACATCACCAAATATGGCTGATAATAACAGCCTGTCTCCCAGAAAACATCCAGCATGTTGATATCTCATTCAAATCAATGATCCAGATTTATCAGAGCCGCATGTTTGTGTTTAAAGTCTTTAGCAGGTTCTATGGCAGACACCTGATCAGTGTTTGGAGAGGGAAATCTAACTCCAGAAAGCCGATTTAATTACCTTTCACACATAGCATAAAATCTGTGAGCGATGGTTGAACCAATCAGCAGGTCAAACACACTCTAAACTATTTAAACTATTAAAATATTTAATTTTAATTTTTTTTGGTTATTATTAATACTTTATGATGATTATTACAATAATCCATTCAAATATATACCTTGTTTTCCCAAATATATGAATGTATAACATTATTATCATTAATTTAACTCATAATAATAATAATAATACATTTTACCCTTTTTATTTTACTTTCTATATAGGCTGTGCTTTCTATATAGAATGTTGTTATGCTGTGTTCACAGCAGAACATTTTGAGTTTACTCAAACGTTTTCGCACATGAAATTCACTTCACAATAGACGTACATTCACGTCATGGGCAAGGCTTCTGTCTGCCCGGTCGGTGACTGTAGCTTCATTGCTAAATGGCTAACATGGATTTTATTGAGATAGCAGCTGTGCTTTATGTTCTTTAGGAAGGTTGAAAAACTGTGTAGATTCATTCGGCGGCTCTGTCTTGAGTCCACTAGATCCTTTCAGAGGTGCACCCAGCTCTGTGAGTTCATCAACTCCTCCAGTAACTATACCTGGTTGATGAAGGCTGTCAGCGGTGCTTCCAACTGAGTCGAGCCCAGTTTGATGAGCTGTTGTCCGGTGTAGGCAGGAGGATTTCCCCTCCGGAGACCAACAACAGGCGCTACGTCATAATCATGCCCAAACTAGACCAAGCTCCTGATTGGTTAATGCAGTGCGAATGTCCGTTAAAGTTCAGATTTTCCAACTTGAGCGAATCACGCTTCAATCGCACAAATTGCATCATTCACGCCGCCTCATTCGCGTGAATTGTGCCCCAGGATGTCAATTCGCGTCTTTGTATAAAATAATAATGAATAATATTCAAATAATAATAAATAAATAATTAAATACATGTTACATCTGTTTCTTGAAAGAAACAAGGATTACACAAGCCTTGCAAAAATTATAAAATTAAAACCACCTACAAACACTTGTGCATGATTTACGAGGACTCTCTATACTCATAATGTATTTTATATTGTAAAAAAATAATTATTATATGGCCTCATCCCCAAGTATGATTTTTCAGTGTTTAGAATTACAAGGACAAAAGGCATGTCCTCATACACCACCTTAGAGTTACAAGAACACAAACCACCTGTTTAGAATTACAAGGACACAAGTCATGTCCTCGTAAACCACCTTACTAGAGTACAACTAGGTCATACCAATGTCATTATACAATTCCAGTCCTCATAAACCACATAAACAAAGACAGACAGAGGGCTAAGAAGAGAAGAATAGGTTCATGATTTTAGAAACAGGAGCGGAGTATTGTCAGTTTTATTGTTGGCTGTAATGGAGACGTTATGCATGTTCCTCCTGTGCTGTTCTCTGGCCTCCATTGCTTGGTTTGTCGTCACAGTGTTTGAGCTCTTTGGTTCTGGTTCAGATCTTGATTTGGCGGAGTCTGTTGGCTGTTTTTCAGGGCTGACCCGCTCTGATAAACCTTAAACTCAATCCAGCCACAGACCTACTGAACGAGGCTAATGGAGAGATATTCACTGCTCTTCTGGGCACAAAGCCAACACTGAGAATACTCAAAAGAATGTTAAAAAAAACATCTGTAAACCTACCGAAAAAACTACCACTAAATAACATCGGACAACTCTGAATTGACGATGAACTGTTGACAATTTTCATCATTCAGCATTCTGCGCTTTACTATTATGGATGAATTACAGGACATTTCAGAAATATAGAACATATAAGACATAAAAAAAAAATATATATATATATATATATTTGATACCATTGTACCCTTACAAGAGTGGTTTCATGATAAAATGAGTGAAATCTCATGGTACTTAGTAAATAATGTATTTATGTTTTCATTATATTACATTACAGCAAAGATGCAGAGGTTGGAACAGTTAGAAGCACTGAGGGGCTTTTTTTTACACAACAACATTTTCAGACAAACTTTGTATGCATTTTGCATGTTTGTTTACATGACTAGGGATGGGTATCGTTAGGTTTTAATGGTATTTCTACTTTTATCGATACCACTTATTGGTTGGGTACTTTAATGGTACTCTTATCGGTACCTTTTGTAGTGTTAACACTACAACAGAATTAACAACACTTTTTAACAGAAAAAACAACACTTTAATTAATTTTTTATTTATTTATGTAAAATAAAATGAAACCAATAATTGTAAAGCTCATGACCATAGGTGACCCAAAGGTGGTCATGAGCTTTGGGTCATGACCGAAAGGACAGGATCTCGGATACAAGCGGCCGAAATGAGTTTCCTTCGCAGGGTGGCAGGGCGCACCCTTATAGATAGGGTGAGGAGCTCTGTCACAAGGGAGGAGCTCGGAGCAGAGCCGCTGCTCCTCCACATTGAGAGAAGTCAGTTGAGGTGGCTTGGGCATCTGTTTCGGATGCCTCCTGGACGCCTACCTGGTGTTCCAGGCATGTCAACATGTTTGCCTTTTTTTGGCAGAAGTCGGCACCTTTCCTGATTTATTGTGCTTCCTGCAGTTGAAAGTACCCTCTTTGAGTTGCAAAATGCAGTTAAACAATCACCTGTGGCTAATGTTTACAATTTATCATTAACACATTCACATAAATGAGTTAACTGTGTTTGGGATTAAAAGTAATACAGTTTTGGAGCTTCTTGCAACGTTAAAATAAGCAGTTTTTTTCATAAATTTTTAATAAGCATAGTTTGTAAAAGCATTTTTAATGTTTAAGATATATATATATATATATATAGGCTATTGCAGAAAAAAATAATAATTTCAATGTAACCGAATGTGTGTGTTTATTAAACTATTAATATTATGCTAATTTAGAGAGACCTTGTGTGATTGACTGGTAGCATACGGATGTGGATGATGTAACATTAGTAGCTAAGCAGTCAAAAAATTTGCATTTGTCTGTCTGCAGTTAATGCACTTTTGAAAAACGCTTAGCCAGATTGCTTGTTAGGGATACACGATATATCGGGGGCCATATCATTATCGGCCGATAAATGTTATTTTTAATGTTATCGTTATCAGTCCGATATAAAAATTAGGCCGATATCTTTAGGCCGATAGGTTACGTTATTGTACAGAACTGCCTGCCGTGCGTGAACTGCCTGCCATGCGTTGGTCGAACTTGTTCAGACTTGTCCAGTGCAGCTTACCTCACATTGTTTATTCCTTCAAAGTCCATCCTTTCTTTGTGTGGTATTGCTGTGCATTAATAACTCAGTAAGTAACCATATTCTTATTTGTAGATATGTTTGATAGAGTGCCATTGTGTATTTTGGTTTTAATCGCCTCAGGAAAAATATTACATGTGTAAACATAATAGCAGCGATGCACACGTGCTAAACAACTCGTTTCATCGATCATTTTTCCCGCAATTGACAGCAACAACGAACATAGAAGCGTTGTCTGATTGACAAGCAGCACCTACATGTGTTCAAAAGAATCTAAAACGTCAAATGGGACGATTTTATCCCACATTTTCTAAAGTAATACTATCTGTATTTAGCTTTTCGCTTGTACGGTGGCTCTGAACTGTCAAAACACCTCTCAAAACGCTTTTTCGGACATGACATATTTGTACATATGCACATTACTGTAACACGTTTTATTCAAGAACATGGGCTGGTTTCAGTTCTTAGTTCTTTCATTTTCATTTTATATAAATTATATTTATTTTACTTCTTTGTTAATTGAATCCCATTTTGTTATTTAACCTATTATTTTTATACAACAGTCAAGTTGCTTGTTAATTTGCTATGTGAAGAAAAGGAAATAATTTATTTTTGGCATGCTGATTAATGTGAAATCGTGAATATAGGTCTATATAATCACCTGGCAATTTTGAAATTTATGCTTTTTTTGCTTTGAGTAGGCTATTCAGTTCATAAGATCAGATAAAACTTTTATGAAGTTTTTAAATTAAAATCCGTTGTTCACTGTATAAAAATATAATAATTTTAAATATTTATATTTATTGGCGAATACAGTGCATCCGGAAAGTATTCATAGCGCTTCACTTTTTTCACATTTGTTTTATGTTACAGCCTTATTCCAAAATAGATTAAATTCATTTATTTCCTCAAAATTCTACACACAATACCCCATAATGATAATGTGAAAAAATATTTTTTGAAATTGTTGCAAATTTATTACAAATAAAAAAACCTGAAAAATCACATGTACATACGTATTCACAGCCTTTGCTCAATACTTTGTTGATGCACCTTTGGCAGCAATTACAGCCTCAAGTCGTTTTGAATATGATGCCACAAGCTTGGCACACCTGTCTTTGGGAATTTTGCCCATTCCTCTTTGCAGTACCTCTCAAGCTCTATCAGGTTGGATGGGAAGCGACGGTGTACAGCCATTTTAAGATCTCTCCAGAGATGTTTAATAGGATTTAGATCTGGGCTCTGGCTGGGCCACTCAAGAACATTCACAGAGTTGTTGTGAAGTAGTAGTTCCTGCTGCTGAAAAGCATCCCCACAGCATGATGCTGCCACCACCATGCTTCACTGTAGGGATGGTATTAGCCTGGTGATGAGCGGTACCTGGTTTTCTCCAAACGTAACGCCTGGCATTCACTCCAAAGAGTTCAATTTTAGTCTCATCAGACCAGAGTATTTTGTTTTAGATGCCTTTTGGCAAATTCCAGGCGGGCTGCTGTGTGCCCTTTACTAAGGAGGGGCTTCCGTCTGGCCACTCTACCATATAGGCCTGATTGGTGGATTGCTGCACAGATGGTTGTCCTTCTGTAAGGTTCTCCTCTCTCCACAGAAGAATGCTGGAGCTCAGACAGAGTGACCATCGGGTTATTGATCACCTCCCTTACTAAGGCCCTTCTCCCCCGATCACTCAGCTTAGATGGCCGGCCAGCTCTAGGAAGAGTCCTGGTGGTTCCAAACATCTTCCACTTACGGATAATGGAGGCCACTGTGCTCATTGGAACTTTCAGAGCAGCAGAAATTTTTCTGTAACCTTCCCCAGCCTTGTGCCTCGAGACAATCCTGTCTTGGAGGTCTACAGACAATTCCTTTGTCTTCATGCTTGGTTTGTGATTTGACATGCACGGTCAACCCTGGGACCTTATATAGACAGGTGTATTCCTTTTCAAATCATGTCCAATCAACTGAATTTACCACAGGTGAACTCCGATTAAGCTGCTGAAACATCTCAAGAATGATCAGTGGAAACAGAATGTACCTGAGCTCAATTTAGGGCTTCACGGCAAAGGCTGTGAATACTTCTGTACATGTGATATTTCAGGTTTTTTAATAAATTTGCAACAATTTCAAAAAAATATTTTTTCACATTGTCATTATGGGGTATTGTGTGTAGAATTTTGAAGAAAATAAATGAATGTTATCCATTTTGGAATAAGGCTGTAACATAAAAAAATGTGTAAAAAGTGAAGCGCTATGAATACTTTCCGGATGCACTGTATATCAGATATCGGCCTCCAAATCTTAAGAGTTATCGGTTAACGATATCGGCCAAAAAATCTATATCTGTGCATACCTAATTGCTTGTGTTTCTGCTATTACAAGAAAACAACTTGTTGTATTTATTTCAACGAGCATTGTTGGTGTCTACTCGGGAAATATAACCATACTCTTGACCGTTTGGTTCTCTCCACCATCGGCACTCTATAAAGCACAAGCTTATGAACTGTGTGTGCGCGAGTCTCTTGTTGTGTGTGTGTGTGTGTGTGTGTGTGTGTGTGTGTGTGTGTGTGTGTGTGTGT
>CAIGQV010000260.1:352892-374125 GCA_903798115.1 Danio jaintianensis | reverse complement strand
CTGAGTGTGCGCACAGCCGAGAACTGTGAAGGCTTTTATACTCGCCGATGTATTGGGTGGAACAAGACGAACATTTCTCACGTGAGATTGCCAACAGAGTAGACGAATATCAAATATCGCAAATTAGAAAAGGTTGGTCAGTTAAATTATGCTACTGTAAGTAATGTTTATTCAGCAACAATTCTCCAGTACCGATAGCAGAACCGTTAACGTCAGGGCTTATTGATACTTCGGTCTTTTATAATTTAGCACTGGTACCGATAAAGTACAGTGTGCCCATCCCTATACATGACAATTGTAGTTTTGGGACTGAAAATGCACAAACCTGAAAATTTTTTTTGAATGCCCCAGTTGTCGTGTTCATGTAAACCAGTGTGTAGAAAATGCTGGGTTCCACACAATTCCTTCAGGTTGAGAATTTTTGTAACCCCTGGTGTAAGCATAGCCTGAGAGAGTGAATACACACAGTATGTGAAGATTGATCTACCTGCTGGACGTCCTGCTGGAAAACACAGAGCTGCAGTCTCTGATGCAGACGGACTTTACGGTGCTGCCAAATGTTCTCCAGACGTCTCTGATGATGCAGGACCTCGTGGACCACGTCCAGTATACAGTGCACGGCTTTAGAGTAGTTCGCTGTTGCAGTCAGAGACTCTGCGTTCCCAGGACTCAACGGCCGCTGAAGAACATCTAGCAAAGCCTTACCGTCCTGACTCACCTGCAGAGAGAGAGAGAGAGAGAGATGTGGTCAGAAACTTTTTATTTGTATTTTTTTTTTACTTTCTTTATTGTTTTTTAGACATTCAAACACAACGACTTACAAATTTGGTCCAACAAACATTCACACTACAATTGACAATAAAACATGCAATATACAAACAATCCATACAGAATATTATCACTATACTTAATACAATAAATTATAATATATACAAAAAAAAAAAAAAATTATATATATATATATACAAAAAGGAAACAAATTATAAAATAAATACAATAATAATAAATAAATAAAAAATCAGTTTTTATCTAAATTAGTCTGATCCTCTTCAATTGAACTACTTACTACTTCTTGTAGAAGTTATGTTTTTAAAATGATCCATGAAAGGTTGCCAGATTTTATAGAATTTGTCTTCTTTCTATTTTTAGGGGGAATCTGATTTTCTCCAGTTCCAAATGTTTCATTACATCCCTCATTAGATGTTTATATGTAGGAGCAGCTTTCTGTTTCCAGTTTAATAATATTAACCTTTGTGCTAGCAGACAGACAAATGGAACTATATTTTGTTTTGTGCTGTTTTTAGCTATCTCAAAATCAGGCAACTCCAAAAGACTCCAAAAGATATGAGCCAGTGATGCCAGTTCTAGCCCACACCCATTACATGCAGGGTCCGCTTACTAGGGCAGGGTACATCCTATTAAGTTTTTGTTTGGACCAATGTAAACGATGTATTACTTTAAATGGTATGAGGCCATGTCTTGCGCATACTGATGACCTGTGGATCTGTTCAAGGGCTATCTCCCATTGCTCATCGGTGATTTCAACACCTAAATCTTCCTCCCAGGAGGATTTTTAGGTATTCTAAAGTTGCTGTGTTTGTTAACTGGAAGAGCATGTGGTCAGAGACTTTTTCAAGATTTTTTTAAGTATAATGTTTTTTACAGCTCATTTCTTTTATGTTCGTCATGATGACGGCTTTTGTTTTTCGTGAATCCACCAGAGGCCGCTGTGTACGCTTTTTCAGTTCTTAAATTTCTCTCACGAGTGCCATTCACGCCTGCTCTTCTTGCGTAAATCCACTAGACGCCGCTGTCGACTGACTGACTGACTGACTGACTGACTGACCGATCAACTGACCCACCCACCCCGTTCCCTAAACCCAACCGACAGTGTTTTCAAAAGCAATTCAGAAAAAGGAAAGCCCTCACGGCCACCTGATTTTTACCACGTTTTCAGATCTTACCATGTTCTCAACCTGTTATCTACTTTTATTTTTTGCTATTTGTTTTTGTTTTACCTGCTTTCTGGAACCATTCCTCGCCATACTCAAACCCCGTCGTCACGGTCAACTCTGCTCCGCATCCCAAGTCCGCCGACATACGTGGCGAGCTACTGGGCAAACTTCTAAGAGCGGAAAAGCCATCCATACGGAGGTAAGTGGTCAGTTGGTAGCGCGGAAAGAAACAGAAGCTGTCGGTGGCGTCATACTGCCCCATATCGTTCATTTTAAAGATAAAATGCAGCCATATGTAGAGCTACATAATTCCCACTCTACAGAAATGTATACTGAGGTACGTTTTCACAGTGAGCCTGTGTTGGTTAAAATTCACTTCGGAATTCGGAAATATTTGAAAAACCTGCAAGTTCTGAAAGAGATCAAGCTTCGGTAAGAAAAAGTAACTCAAAAGTAATGTAAAGCACTACTTACCACAAAAAAGTAACTAAATAACACAACTACAGTAACTCAATATTGTAATGCATTACTTAAAAAGTTTCACTTTCCCCAACACTGTATATATTTTTTCTTTTCTTTTTTTTACTTGAGTCAACAAATAAGCTTGTATTCTGAAGGATCGTGTTAGACTGAAACCTGGAATGATTACTGCAATATATCATCATATAAATAGAATTATAACAATTAAATGTAGCTGCTTAATGATAGTTAAATTATTTTTCTACAAACAAATCCAGACCTTCTCTATCCACAGTCAAATATAGATAAACTCCCATGTTTTCCCTTTGTTTTTATATATATATATATATTTCAAATGCTCATTGACAGCGTCTACATATCCAGATTTCATGACAGATTAGCACAACTAACCCTGAACTTTTCTAAGCATATGACTGATCCAGCATTGCTAATTTAATGTAAATGATATTCACAATAGTTATATATGGCAGAAACTGAGATACTTAAACAAAGACCCAAAGATCTGATTGTGTGAAAACGAACCTCAATTCTAAACAACAATGACAGTGAATGTTTACAAGTTTTAAACGAGATATATAACAGAACACTTTCTCTGTTGTCAGATCATTTAAAACAGCACTGTCGGATAATTATTCAGCCATACATAGGGCAGATAAAAAGGGTGGAGGTAGATAAACTAAAGTAGTACAATAACATTGGGGCATTGTCTTCCTGTTGTGTCTTCAGATTAATTAGGGCCAGTTCACTAAATTGTTATAGTTCAAACAATATTAATTCAGCTGTAGGCGTATTATGTAACATAAGCACAGAGACCTGTCGTCCACTCTGGTCAGAATACACTGATTATTGTCCCAGAACAATAATAAAAGGCTAAAGTTGTGTTCTCACCTCTGTATATGCTTGTGTGACTTGTTCATAGAGCGTCTGATGGTGATGAATGGCCGATTCCAGATCCTGCATCTCTGATGGCAAACCACCTTCACTGCACATCTTACACCATGTTTCCACACCAGACAAAAACTGCACAGACAGAAACACGGACACTTAGAAACTATTACATCACTGCAATCATTATTTCAAGTTGCCGCAGAATAAAAACCTGTAATTAAAAGAAGCATTTAACTGTATATTTTGTTAGTTTAACATGTACATTGTGATGTTTGCTGTGTATGTTTGTAATGAGGCACCAGACACAAGTGTATATTTATAATGAGGCGTATTTAATGCATGTTTATGCACCGTGTCATATCACTCCGCTCATACTGTGATTTCTCTTAAATGTAAAGATGCTAATAAACTATATAAAAGTCATCTGTTTATGCAGAGGTTGGTATTAATTCTTGCCCTTGTTTTTCTTAACTACAGATGTGGTCTTTTTGACTGTTTTTAATTTTTGCAACTTAATAACTTTGTTGAAATAAAACACACCTACAGCAGGGAAATTAAGTATTCAACATGTCACCATTTAGAAAACATATTTCTAAAGGTGCTGTTGACTTGATATTTTCAGCAGATGTTGACAACAACCAAAGAAATACATATTGTTAAGACCATGGTCTAGGGTCAAAGACGTAACATAAAAGAACACTGGACAAATAAATTCACTTTTATGAACCCTAGAGTCGGGTTCGTTTATTTGTCTTGTGTTATTTTATGTTACATCCTTAACCCTAGACCAGGGTCGTAACATAAAGTGAGGGCTCGTCCGGGATTGTTTTCTACGTTTGGGGGTGCGAATTAGGTAATTTGATTCACTAAGTTTCTGTTCCACTATGTAGGGCCCTGAGAAGTGAGCATGGAGTGCAGACCCTGGCAGTGGAAGAAAAACCAGCACCAAATCTCCTGGCTGAAAGCTTCGCGTAACACTCTTTCTATCAAATATTTTTTTCATGTGAGCCTGTTTGGATGACAAATTTATTTTTGCCATTTCCCACACACGAAAAAACCCCAAATCGAATTAGTTTACAAATTAAGTTATGTGTAATAAAGTGAAATGACACAGGGAAAAAGTATTGAACACATGAAGAAAGGGAGGTGTAGAAAGGCAGTGAAAGCCCAGACAGCAGCTGAAATCTCTCAGTAGTTCTTCAGCAACCCTCTGCCCTTCCTCATTTTAAATGAATATTGGCTGCATTAGTCCAACATCTACATTAGCAGATGATTAAGATGAAACCAGGGTGGACATTTTAGCAAGACAATGATCCAAATCACAGTTACGGAAACTCTCAAATGGTTTCAGAGAAAGAAAATCAAGCTGTAGAATGGCCCGGCCAATCACCTGACTTGAATCCAATAGAAAATACAAAATAAAGATCAGATTTGATAGAGGAGATTTGGTTTTTACCCACACCTGGTTCAATTGCATGTTAACAGCTCCTTTAGAAATATTATTCCCAGGAAAAATCATGACACGTTCAATTCTTATTTTCCCCGCTGTATCTATAATTCCCTGACTTTTGAGAAATATGTGTATATTTCCTTCAAACATAGTTTTTTTTATTAAAATTACAGAGTCATTTTGTAGAGTTGTAGACTTGTAGAGTTCTGATTATTTCTACCAAGAACTACTATAGCAGTCAAAATGGCCGTATGCATTTCAGTGTCTGGTACCTTTACCTGTGACTTTAAATATGCGTGCGTCTGTTGCCTAGCAACTTTCTGCTAACAAAAACATCAGATATGTCTTTAAAAATAGCATATTCAGTGCCGTGAAAAAGCCTTCTCCCCTGCCAAGTGAAAATAAAAGTGCATTCACAGATGGCCTAATGTACAGTAGACTAATTATACATTTATAGGCTGTATTATCAAAAGATTGTATTTTTAGGGTGATAACTTAATTACATATTACGACAGACATTCAAAGTTTAATTTTAATATCTCAACAGAAGCTTTGAATTGAAATATGAGGTGACAATACAATGTCTTTAATGAGAACGGTCGAGATGACCGCTTTGATAATTCTAGTAGTTATAGAATTCTGGTAGTTCCAGTGTTAAAGCTTCAAAATACAACTCTTAATACATCTCTGTTGTCGAGTATAACTATAATTTAGCCTATATTTCATCCACAACACAACCCAGGTGTAAAAAAAGGTTACTTTGGTGGGTTAAAGATATCTCACTCAATCCTTCTAGCTAAAATAAATATCCAAATCTTTAAAAGCCTTTTGACAAATGAACTATAATTATTTTGCACATGTGTATTTTATCGCAGTACATCACAATACACTACCTGACAAAAGTCTTGTCGTCTATCCAAGTTTTAGGAACAACAAATAATAACTTGACTTCTAGTTGATCATTTGGCATCAGAAGTGGCTTATATGAAAGGCAAAGGCCTCTAGATTACACTTATTTTACCAAAATAAAATATAATCATGCCTTGATTTTTAATTATTTAATTAGGACAGTAAGGTCTGACTTTGCTTAGACAAAAGTCTTGTCACTTAACAGAAATAATGTACAGTATAGAATATAAAGTGATGGTGCAGTGAAAAAAGAATTAATATTGTGTATGACTCCCATGAGCTTGGAGGACTGCATCCATACATCTCTGCAATGACTCAAATCACTTATTAATAAAGTCATCTGGAATGGCAAAGAAAGTGTTCTTGCAGGACTCCCAGAGTTCATCAAGATTCTTTGAATTCATCTTCAATGCCTCCTCCTTCATCTTACCCCAGACATGCTCAATTATGTTCATGTCTGGTGACTGGGCTGGCCAATCCTGGAGTACCTTGACCTTCTTTGCTTTCAGGAACTTTGATGTGGAGGCTGAAGTATGGGAAGGAGCACTATCCTGCTGAAGAATTTGCCCTCTGCTGTGGTTTGTAATGTAATGGGCAGCACAAATCTCTTGATACCTCAGGCTGTTGATGTTGCCATCCACTCTGCGGATCTCTTGCACACCCCCACACTGAATGTGACCCCAAACCATGATTTTTCCTTCACCAAACTTGACTGATTTCTATGAGAATCTTGAGTCCATGTGGGTTCCAATAGGTCTTCTGCAGTATTTGTGATGATTGGGATGCAGTTCAACAGATGATTCATCAGAAAAATCTACCTTCGGCCACTTTTCCAAATGATCAACTCGAAGTCAAGTTATTATTTGTTGCTCTTACAACTGGGATCGACGACAAGTCTTTTGTCAGGAAGTGTATGTGTGTATGTGAAACAGCAGGCACTTGCACAAGCTGTGGCGCATCAGAGCAGAGCTCATTAATATTCACAGCCATTCTAAATATGGTCAAAAAGTGAGCTTTTCATTCTAGGGGTACCTCTTTTGGTTCTACTGAGCATAAAAACCCATTTTTGGAAACATTTTGAACTTACCTTAGGCACATACCTACTATGTAGATATCAGACAACAATTTAACATATTGAATCAATGCACTGTGTGGCACTTTTAATAGCTTTTGCATTCTGTGAGAGCTATACAGATAAAGTAATTAGGAAATCTGATACCTGTTCAGATTTCTGATGGAAGACAGCAGACATGGCAAGGATGGTGCTGCGTTCATCGAGAGCAGCCGCGAAGCTCTTCCACTCCTGATCCAGCTGAGTGCTGATCTGTTTGATCTGCTGAGCGGCGTAGTGGCCCGCCTCCGACAGCCGCGACGCCACCGACATGATGCGGTTTATGTTAACATAGGCATTCTGGGAAACAGGAGATCAAAGAGCAGGTGTTGTAGGTGAAAGTTGAACCAAGACACTTTCTAGTGAAAATCCATCTTCATGGTGTATAAATAAGGCGATATCTTTAAAAATATATACATTTTGGCATGCTCATAATACGCCTGGATGTACTTTATATTGCTTATTACATTGCTACTTGTAAAAAATGTAAAAATTAGACATAAAACATTATTCTGAGCTCTAATAGTTTATTTATTCATTCATTCATTTTCTTTTCGGCTTAGTCCCTTAATTAATCTGGGGTCACCACAGCGGAACGAACCGCCAATTTATCCAGCATATGTTTTATGCAGCGGATGCCCTTCCAGCTGCAACCCATCACTGGGAAACACCCATACACTCTCATTCACACACATACACTACAGACAATTTAGCTTACCCAATTCACCTATAGCGCATGTCTTTGGACTTGTGGGGGAAACCGGAGCACCAGGAGGAAACCCACGCCAACACGGGGAGAACATGCGAACTCCACACGGAAACGCCAACTGACCCAGCCGAGGCTCAAACCAGCGACCTCCTTGCTGTGAGGCGACAGCGCTACCCACTGCACCACCCTAACAGTTTATTAAGTCTTTAATTAAAGATACAAAAACAGCCGAACGGAGCATACACTAACCTATTTATTATTCAGTCACAAGATGGCGCCAAACAGTAAAAGCCAGTGGCGTGAAAGTCAAGCTTATAAATATGGATGTGAACGTATTCACTGATGGTCGAGATTATTCCCAGATGAGCCTGTGTTATTAGTTTCAGTGGTTGTTATCTCAGAATAACATACTTTGGAATGTTGTGACTGACCAATCAGAATCAAGTATTCCAGGCAGCCGTGTAATGAGTCTATGTAATCAATTACTATTACTAAGTACTTAAATGAATAGTTACACTGTAACAAGAAAACCTGTGACTAAAGATAATAATGCACTTTAAAAGAATATATTTTGGTGCAATCTGATGTTTTAGATAGATGACATATTTCATGGAAAGTCTATAGTTATTCTATCGAGTTTCATTCTACATAAGCGACTGTACAACAGCATGGATTCGTATGAATGTGCTTGACCGCCTGGCCAGAATTGGTTTGTTTATTTGCATTATTATTTCACTTGTCATTAGCTACGATAAGGACACAAGAATTCAAAAGAAACTATTAATCAACACAGATAATTTGCCCATACACTGCAAGAAAAATGATTTTCTTCCTTACTTTTTGTCTTGTTTCTAGTCCAAATATCTCACAATTCTTAATTTTAAGAAGCATTTTCTAGACAAGCAAAACATATTGTCTTGTTTTAAGAAATAATGTGTCAAAAATAAAGTGAGTTTTTCCCTAAAACAAGCAAAATAAACCTTTTGGGAAAATATTATTTTGCTTATCACATTGGCAGATTATTGTGCTTGGCGAAAATTTGGGAAAAACTCACTTCATTTTGACATATTATATCTTAAAGCAAGACAATATGTTTTGCTTGTCTAGAAAATGCTTCTTGATTTAGGAATTTTTAGGTATTTGGACTAGAAACAGGACCAAAAATTTAAGCAAGAAAAGCATTTTATGCAGTGTACTTGTGAATTTGTAGTAATTAATAACAGAATTTTAGATTTCTGAGTGAACTAATCCCTTATGTATTGTATTGTATGGACAACATTGAGTAAGAATTTATGTGAAATCACCACCACCACCACACACACAAAAAAATGTTCTGCCCTTTTTACATTTGACACATTAGCATACATAATTTGAGAAACATCATCACAGGCTGACGTACCATTGAGTTCATGGCAAAGTGGTTGTGTTGCGTCTGTAGCTCCACGGCGTGCTGGTAGCTCACACCGATCTCCATGTGGCTCTGAAGAAACAACTCCTTATTGTGACTGATCCAGTCAAACATCTGCAGAAAGACCAGGAAGAAAAGACCTTTTACAAAATAATCCGCCGAGCGTTCCTGTGTCAACTTTACACATCGCTTTTACACTGAAGGTTTGTTATCACCATCATAAACAATTAATTAAACACACAGACTAATGAATCACAGGCTCGCGACAGATAACAGAATGACAAATGTAAACATTTAAACCATTCTGTTCCAGCAGATGATAAGGAATCCATTTGCGGTGTTGTCGTGGCAACACTTGTAATTAAGACGAATGCGTTTGTTGATAAAACACTGCGCTAAAACACTAATATCAGTGGTAGGACCTTTTAAAGGATTTACAACTATCTTGAACATACACATTCTGCTTCATTATTGCCTTCTTGCCAATGTCAGAGTTTACCATTCCTACCATTCCTACATGTGCCTTATATATGCTACATACACTCACCGGCCGCTTTATTAGGTACACCTTACTAGTAGTCTTCAGAACTGCCTTAATCTTTCGTGGTATACATTCAACAAGGTACTGGAAATATTCCTCAGAGATTTTGGTTCATATTGACATGATAGCATCACGCAGTTGCTGCAGATTTGTTGGCTGCACATACATGATGTGAATCTCCTGTTCCACCACATCCCAAAGGTGCTCTATTGGATTGAGATCTGGTGACTGTGGAGGCCATTTGAGTACAGTGAACTCATTGTCATGTTCAAGAAACCAGTCTGAGATGATTCACACTTTATGACATGGCGTATTATCCTGCTGAAAGTAGCAATCAGAAGATGGGTACACTGTGGTCATAAAGGGATGGACATGGTCAGCAACAATACTCAGGTAGGCTGTGGCGTTGACACGATGCTCAATTGGTACTAATGGGCCCAAAGTGTGCCAAGAAAATATCCCCCACACCATTACACCACCACCACCAGTCTGAACCGTTGATACAAGGCAGGATGGATCCATGCTTTCATGTTGCTGACGCCAAATTCTGACCCTACCATCCGAATGTCGCAGCAGAAATCGAGACTCATCAGACCAGGCAACGTTTTTCCAATCTTCTATTGTCCAATTTTGGTGAGCCTGTGCGAATTGTAGCCTTAGTTTCCTGTTCTTATCTGACTGGAGTGGCACCCGGTGTGGTCTTCTGCTGCTGTAGCCCATCTGCCTCAGGGTTCGATGTGTTGTGCATTCAGAGATGCTCTTCTGCAGACCTCGGTTGTAACGAGTGGTTATTTGAGTTACTGTTGCCTTTCTATCAGCTCGAACCAGTCTGGCCATTCTCCTCTGACCTCTGGCATCAAGAAGGCATGTGCCCCCACAGAACTGCCCTCACTGGATATTTTCTCTTTTTCAGACCATTTTCTGTAAACCCTAGAGATGGTTGTGCGTGAAAATCCCAGTAGATCAGCAGTTTCTGAAATATATGGCACCAACAACCATGACACGTTCAAAGTCACTTAAATCACCTTTCTTCCCCATTCTGAAGCTCGGTTTGAACTGCAGCAGATCGTCTTGATCACGTCTACATGCCTAAATGCATTGAGTTGCTGCCATGTTATTGGCTGATTAGAAATTTGATCACTATAGAACAAAAACGATTGATTTCATTTTATTTGACATTTTTTGCATTTATGAGGAAAAAGCTTTGTTATGGATGTGACATCTCTTCGTTATTGATGTGACAGATTAACATTAACAGAGACATTTTTGAGTATTTTTAAAGCACTGTAAAATACTTGCTTACACAAAAAACGCAGAAACGGTTTGATATTTTGGCGAAAACTTAATTTTTTTCATGGCAAGGTTGACATTTGCATGGAATTGCTCATATATAATTTATATTAAATATGAATATAATCGATATATTTGTATAACAAAAACAAATTATCTGCTTCTCTGAATTGATTCATACAGAACTGTTACATTAATGTACAGCATTTCAGGCAAGTACATTATAAATAACAGTAAATTAATTACAGTAATTAGGAATAGTGAATTCTCCAAAATGCTTGTTTTCAAAGATATATAAACCTCTAAGCTGACTACAAAAGTACAAACAATCAGATTGGCAGTGGTGGAAAGAGTACTGAAAAATCATACTCAAGTAAAAGTACCATTACTTGCCTAAAAATGTAATGCAAGTAGAGTAAAAGTATCTGTTGTAAATATTACTCAAAGTAGACCTTTCAATAGTACTCAAGAGTAGTAAGTAGTAAGTATCACGCTGTAAAAAGCTGATGCATTTACATGTAATTTGTGGATGTGTGTAAACGTAACATTCTGTAGTGCATCTAGTTATTGCCCAGCAGGCACACAACGTCATAAGATGTTAATATTAGGTTAGATTTAGGTTGTGATGTCAGGTGACCAAAATTCAATGTCTAGCCAGCGTCTAAGGACAACGTTATTTTGATGTCCAATAATGACGTCAAATGACGATTTTAGGTTGTGTTGGAAAGTGACCAAAATCCAACGTCGAGCCAACATCTTAAACCAGCGTCATATTAACATCAAATACTGACATTTATTTATCAGTTATGGCAACCAAAATCCAACGTCTGATAGATGTCATAGTGGTAACGTCCACACAACGTCAAGCTGTAACATCATTAGACGTTAATATTTGGTTGGTTTTAGGTTGGACGTTGGACATTGACGTTGACCTGACGTTGAGTTCTGACGTCAACCTGATTTTCATTTCCAAACTAAATGCAGCGTCCCCATGTCATTAGGGTACAACGTCAATCTGACCTCATGTTGACATATTGTGCCTGCTGGGTGTTTAAGGCCATTTCGGTCATCATACAGTAAACATCCGTCATCTTCTCATCAGTGACATGTATCTAAACAGTCTCTGGGTCAATGCGTGTGAAGATTTTGGACATCTTCTTGGACACTTTTAATGCTTCCAAACAGTTTGCTGCAATTATAAAGCGCACATGTCTTGAGGTAGTTCAGTATGATGCGATTTACCTTCTATGTGTGATTTGATTGGACAGGAATCACAAAACTGATTTTTCTAATCCCCATAGACAAGAAATAAATAAAGTACTGACTGCAGGTTGAAGGAAAGTAGTGGAGTAAAAGTACCGATACTGAACTGAAAATGTACTCAAGGGAAAGTAAAAGTACACATTTTTAAAACTACTTCGTAAATTACAATATCTGAGAAAAACTACTCAATTACAGTAATTTGAGTATTTGTAATTAGTTACTTTACACCACTGCAAATTGGCATAATTTTATGTTGAGTTTATACATAAATCCATTCAAATTCATTTACTAATGAGAACGTTCATGATTTAAACATTAAATGCTGGTAGTAATGTATACTACATTAATTCGTTAATAAACATGCCTTATATGACCAATAAAGCCTAATAAAATATGGAAATACAAAATACCATAAAAACTTCTGTCCACGTTTAACTACTATTATCTCCACTGCTACTGCATTATAAACAAAGTATCCTTCAAAACCCAATAGCTGTCTTAAATAAATATTTAATTAGAACTTCAAATTAATTGCACCCACGGTGTAATCAAGATAAGAGCCGAGAGACAGCAAAATTGATAATCTAGTTGACTGCGTCCCTATTACATTAAACGCTTGTTTAAAATCTAATGTGTCTGGGCTGCTTCTAGGAGAAGTTGGACAGAGGTATTAATTAGCAGAATGACTGCTCGATCCCGGCCTTTAGACATTAGGAGGCCTGGCACATTGACAGACAAATGATTTTCAATCCTGTTCACTCGGTTGCGTGAACAGCAGCTAAAAATAAATGTCTGCGGTCTGAACGAAATGAAATTATCAGAACAAAGCACTTATGTGTACTCAGTGTCAGACGGCCCTCCACCTCATGTCTGAACATTTATCTCAAACTGGATGGAGTTAGTATGAGGTCACACTTTTAAACAGCCATCATATTGCAACCCAGGCTCATTGGAAATACCAGCCTGATCTCACGAGGAAGCGTAACTATTTTACGTTTTGTCAGGTTAATGGCTAATTCGCACAAATTCGTTTAAAAGGAGGCGTGGCACCAAACCTCACCCCTAAACTGTCATTGGGGAATGAGCAAATCATACTAAAATGTACAAATGAGATCGTACGAATTCACACAAATGCAATATATTAGCCACATAATTGTAAAATACATTGCTCCGGGTACATTTCATCACACGTTTCAAATGACAAATCCACTAGAGGGCACTGTCTACATTTTTGTGAATCTGAAATATGTTACTTAGCGTATGTTTGCAGTAGGAATACTACATATAGTATGCCGTTTGATTACATATACATGAGAAGGCGGAGCTTGTCATCTAGATCGCATAGCAAACCACTGACCTAAACCCTTCCCTAAACCCCACCAATAGTGCTTTTAAAAGCAAAGATAAGAGTAAAATGCACTGCAAACACATATTTTATAAGCCTGCTATTAGGGTTGGGATAACTTAGATTAAGAATCTGATAAAATTAAATAAATAAAATTGAAGTCAAAATTGGAATCGAATCTGTGAATCGACAAGAATGATTTATGTACTTACAAGGTAGTTGCCCACCGGCAACTATAGTTGCCGCTTGAACATTTGAGAAAGTATACAAAAAACTATAGATCCCTTGAAATATTTGTTTTATTTGGATAAATCTAGAGACCTTCATGTTGTTTTGTTGATATACATTTGTGAACAAAAAAAACCAAAAACATTTTGTATCATGAAAATTGCCTTTATTTGGGAGGGTTTGCATCCATTTTGCATCCTGAAATTAGGGGTAGGAAGTTGAAGGCCTCATGTGACAGGAAGTAAATCAATTCCTTTTTTTCTTTCTTGAAATCTTTTATTTGGTTGTTTGTTTGGTTAGTTGCTTGCATGTCATTGAGAAATTAAACATGGATAACATGTAGAAAATTACTCATAAGAGAAAAATGGCAACTATGAACTTCGGCAACTATAGTTGCCGGTGGGCTTAAATGGGTTAATTTGTCTTATGTTGAGATGGCTGTTTTCAGGGGCCACACCAAACAATGCCAGAAATGGTGATGGTTCTACTACTTCTATGCCTCAGAAAAGGTCTCAAAAAACTAATCCAGAACATGTAAAGCTTTGGACATGTCCAGAACATGTGCAGCAGAGTAGCAGGAGCCTCCCTACACCAATCGCATATGGGATCTATGTCAGCATTGATCTTAGAGAGTCTACCATGGTTGTCGTTGAGCTCACTCACCTTCTCTGCATCCTGTTCAAACAGTCGGAGCTGAAAGCACTGATCCAGCTTCAGTTTTCTTAGGTGCCACATCTGGTGCAGGTGCTGTCGGGTGCTGTGGAGTTTATCCAGCAGACTGGCGATCTTCGGAACCACACTCTGGAAGTCGGCACTTCCAGAAATGCAGTTCCTCCCTGAGAAGCCGTCACTGGAGCGGATGCACTGCAAGAGTCTCTGGCCTTCGTGGTCCAGCTCTTCCACCGGAGCCTTCATCACCTTCTTCTTTAGCTGTGTGTGCTCATCGATGAGTCTCCGAGAGCCTTCCACATCCACCGGGAACTCCTTCTTAGCCAGATTCTCCTGTAGATCTTCCAGACGAGAGAGGAGGTGGACAGCGCTGGCCAGGAACTCCTCCAGAGCCACCCGGAGCTCAAGCCATTCGTCATGATTGTATTCCAGGGAACCTTCAAAGTCGTCCGTTAACTGGGATGGGTCCACTAGTTTGGTCAATCCCTCCACCGATACCATGCTAGTCTGTCAGTGAGAAAAAGACGGTGATTAGCCCAAGAATAAAGCCCATGTTTAAATTCTAATATGAAGTATGATGTTTGTTCGGCTAACTCAGAGGTTGGCAAGCCATGGCTTTGGAGAGCCCCTATTGTGCATTATAAAAAGTCACATATTGCCTTTTGGGGTGTCTAACAACAGGATGATATGAATGCAAGGTCAAAAAACACTTTCACTGTCTTATAATATGCATTTCAAGAGTTAATAAAGCGTATTTGGCATGCTGTCCCGGGAGAGAGCCCTGAGCTCAAAACATACTCGAGACCGAGGCTCCCTCCCGTTTGAAGGGTGAGAGGGGAGTTTGAGCTCGGGTGGATCTCGAGAACTCCTCTGCTATAAGTAACTATTATGAATAACTGTGGAAATAAACTGCTGGCTACAGCTTGACTATAGTGCCAATTTGGTTTGTTCAATTCACGTATGTCGCATGTCTTTGGACTGTGGGAGGAAACCGGGGAACTCGGGGGAAACCCACGCAAGCACAGGGAGAACATGTAAACTCCGCACAAAAACATTGGCTGCCTTGGTAAGGACTTGAACCAGTGACATTCTTGCTGTGAGGCAACAGTGCTAACCACTGGGCCACCGTGCCGCCCTGTCTAGAAAAGAAGGAGGAGTAGGGGTGGACGGGGGGATTATTCAAAATGAAGATACTGAGGAAAGAAATTCTGGTTATTTATGGTGAGTTAGGAAATGACTGATTGGTGGATTGTGTATTAGCTAATGCCGTGTTCAATCATAAGCACGTGCTTCTCTCGAAATTAGTTTATAAATAAACCACATTTATTTTTATTATATTATCCCAACTACTCCCATATGAGTTGTTCAGAAATTAATTTTTCTGAACCCCTCCTTTGTGTGATGCTAATCAAACCATTGCCATAAAAGTGAAAGTACTGTTTTGCGCATCTGTGTAAGAACAGCTGATGGTGGCCATAGCAACGACAGATGACAGTGGATCGCGAATTTAGAAACACATTTAAATTGGTAAAGGAGCAGCACACGTTGCATATTCCATGCCGTTTTAGACACGATATTTGAATAGCTCCATAAAGAGTTAACCAATGAGATACAGTACAAGCTTAGAGGAGCAATTACAACACACAATTAAAAACAAGCTAGAGAGAACACTTATGCTGTGTTCACACCAGACGTGGCATGTGACAATAAATTGTGCTATTTGCGTGTAAATAGCCGAGTGAACATTTGCAGTTTACTCGCTTCATTCGTGCGTCAAATTCGCTTCACAGTAGACATGGATTCGCGTCATGGGCAGGGCTTCTGTCTCCCTGGTGACTCTAGTTTCATTGCTAAATGGCTAACAAGGATTTTATTGAGAGAGTAGCTGTGCTTTACGTGCTTTAGGAAGCCTGATAAACAGTGTAGAGCCACTTTCGCTTTTGAAAATGAATGAAGGCGTTATATGTCTCCACAAAGATCCTTATAGGGGAATGTCTGGAAGACTCAAATAGGCCTACAGTTCTGTTTAATGTACTTCAATGTAAGCTTGCGTATGCTATGTTTTTCAGAAATAATAGGTAGCAACTATTCCAGCTGCAACCCAGTACTGGGAAACACCCAACACACTCAATCACACATGGCCAATTTAGTTTACCCAATTCACCTATAGCGCATGTCTTTGGACTGAGCACCCAGAGGAAACCCACGACAACATGGGGAGAACATGCAAACTCCACACAGAAATGCCAACTAGCCCACTGGGGACTCGAACCAGCGACCTTCTTGCTGTGAGGCAACAGTGCTAACCACTGAGTCACCGTGACTGCCAACATTAGTAAATAAACACTGTAATTACACTATCCCGTATAGAGGTGCTTACATAAAAATACAAAATACAATATGCTTCCTTACATCAGCAAACAACAAATTGTGTTTTATTCATTTAAATAGTCAAATATGTTGCGAGGCCCCGGGGAAACTTTATTTAGATGGAAAATGACCAAAATGGCTCTTTTAGTCGATAAGGTTGTCGACCCCTCAGATAACTGAACACACAGACTCTGTGCAGAAGGTGAAGCTTTTTACCTCAAAGCTGAACTTGGCACTACCAAAGTTGGTCTTCTGCTTCTGCCAGAAGTTGTCTGGTTTGATGATGAGAGCGACGCAGATCTCAGCTGGAAACACTTCCTGTAGCGTCTTTAGCAATGGCTTTATCAGATCCCACTTAGAGCCACGCATATCAATAATCACAGTGAAGCCTCTCTTACACACGTCCTCACTGAAACAGACAGAGAAGAAGAGATTTAGAGGAACAGACCAGAACACAACACATCATATGGGATCATTGGTCTAGAATACTAAGTAATAATAACAAGTAGAAGAGCAAAGCTAATTATTATTATTACTACTACTATTATTTAGTCGTCTAGACTAATGATTACTTAGTCTAGACTACTAAAAGGTTTTACAAGGTACAAAACGGAATATTTCAAGTTACAAATTTTTGTCATAAAGGTCAGTTTGTTTGTTTGTTTGGTCACACTTTATTTTGATGGTCCGTTTGTTGAATTTAAGTTACATTGCATCTACATGCCAACTAATTCTCATTAGGTTGGGGTTGGGGTTAGGGTTAGGGTTAGTGTAAGTTGACATGTACTTGCAAAGTTTCTTATAGTGAGTTAAATGTCTGTTGAAGGAACAGATATTAAGCAGACAGTCTACTAATACTCAAATGGACCATCAAAATAAAGTGTTACCGTTTGCTTTTTTTAATATATTATCTATACATTATCTGGAAGCTGAATAAATATGTGTTCTGTAGATGTGTGGTTTGTTAAGACCACAAAATATTTGGTTGAGAAAATCCGTAATCTGAGAGTAAAAAAAAAAAAAATCAAAATACAAAGAAAATTGCCTGATTTGAAGTTGATTTTTATATGTTTACTGTGAGGGCGGCGTGGTGGTGCAGTGGGTAGCGCTGTCGCCTCACAGCAAGAAGGTCACTGGTTCCGCTGTGGTGACCCCAGATAAATAAAGGGACTAAGCCGAAAAGAAAATGAATGAATGTTTACTGTGGGGAAATTGACTAAATATCTTCATGGTACATAATCTTCACTCAATATTCTAATAATTTTTGGAATTCATTCATTCATTCATTTTCCTTAGTCCCTTTATTCATCAGGGGTCGCCACAGCGGAATGAACCACCAACTTATCCAGCATATGTTTTACACAGCGGATGCCCTTCCAGCTGCAACCCATTACTGGGAAACACCAGTACACTCTCACATTCACACATACACTACAGCCAATTTAGTTTATTCAATTCACCTGTACCGCATGTCTTTGGACTGTGGGGGAAACCAGAGCACCCGGAGGAAACCCACGCCAACACGGGGAGAACATGCAAACTCCACACAGAAACGCCAACTGACCCAGCCGGGACTCAAACCAGCGACCTTCTTGCTGTGAGTCAACAGTGCTAACCACTGAGCCACCGTGTTGCCCCCTTTGCCACATTTAATGTTCTTAATTCCCCCCCCCCCCTCATTTCCAAGGTTTCTGCAGGTTTCACCAAGTGAAATTTCAAACTTTTTAAGACCTTTTAAGACCACTATGAATGAAATTTCAGACTTATACAGGGCTAAACGCTAAGCATTTTTTCTAATGTGAAAAAAATAAAAAATTATACTTGCCCCATTAATAATTTCTTAGCCATATATTTTAAATAATGTGTCAATACAAGCTAAACCTATATTAAAAAAGCTTTAAAAACTATGTGTCCTCACCATATACTGTATAATCTATAAATACATGGAGAACATGGAAACAAATGCTATTGTAAGGAAGATAATTAAACCATATTGGTAAATAGAGTTTTAAATTTGAGTTTTGTTGTAAGTTTTATTGAGATGGACTGTTGGCGATTGGGTCGGTGTTGGCCTTATTGGGTAGCTTTACATGGACATAGAAAAATTAAGAGCAGTTTAAAATGATTTAAGACCTACAAGACAATATTTCAGTAAATGTAAGGCCTAAAATTTTGCTTTTGAAATTGAAGACTTTTTTTAAGACACCTCAGACACCCTGATATCCAACGGAACTGATCATTCCATGACCATGATCACTTTTAAAAAGTATTCTGAAAGTGAAATAACTTCAAACTTGTCAACTGTGAACTTTTTCCCTCACATGGGCCAGTTTTGGTGAGTATTCCTGTCTGACACACTTTAAATGAGTCACTTAACCCTGAGATAATGAGAGTGAGACACAGCAAGAGAGAGAATGTGCTGCTCAGACCACAAAGTTCCTTTTAAGCCACTTCGGTTTTTACATTTCCATACAAATCACTCAAAATCTCTTCTACCAAATATCACATTAGAACGCATTAACAGTGTTTAGACGGCTTTTAAAGAGTTCCTGGAGGACTGTTCTCCTCAGGTTAAGCGGAAACAGCACAGCTTCTATTTATGCCTCCTGATTTTGAAGTAGCACACAGAGGTTGGAAGATAAAAATAACCCCGCCAGTGCTTCAGTGACCGGTAACAAAGAGATTCCCATATGCCTCAATGAAGAAGATAGAATGATAGCACAAATAGCGTGTGATTAGGAACTACGGTATAAGGTTTTCTTGTTTCCTGCAACACAGAGATCTGAGTTGGAAACCAGTCAAAAACAACAGCTGTAAATTCGAATGCTTTACTGTTGCAATGGGGCAAATTATTGCCAAAGCCACGCTGTTGATTTTATGTTGAGTAATTCAATAGCTGGACATAAACATGCAATGCAGCTTTGACCCTTCATCCCACACAAAACCCAAGAAAAACAAAGAACCCGCACATTCATCAAATGCCTTCGCAGACCGGAGTATCGTTTGTTTTGTTTATCACAAAAGCATTTGATGGAAGTTAAGATTTTGTAACTTATATTGTTACTGGTGAGGCAAGAAAAAACTTATAGTTGTGGAATTACTGTAATGCAAGAAAAAAGGTTTATTTATAAATCCACACATAAGTGAAAAAGAAATAATACTTTGTTTTAGATGCAAATTAAGAATTTGCTCCCACGACTTTGTTTTGCTCCCACATTTTAGTTAAATCATAGCCATGTTGTAGTAATTCATTCCTCACTAATTGTGCACTTGATTAAACTACATTGAATTGCACAACATGTCCACGATTTAATTGACAAGATGAAACATTTTAAGTCATCATGGCTTTTTAAATAAAGTTAACACATTGATTGATTGACTTATTGGTTGGATGGATGGATGGATGGATGGATGGATGGATGGATGGATGGATGGATGGATGGATGGATGGATGGATGGATGGATGGGTGGGTGGGTTGGTTGGTTGGTTGGTTGTCTGGTTGGTTGGTTGCTTGGTTGGTTGGCTGGCTGATTGGTTGGTTGGCTGGCTGATTGGTTGGTTGGCTGGCTGATTGGTTGGTTGGCTGGCTGGCTGGCTGGTTGGCTTGCTGGCTGGCTGGTTGGTTGGCTGGCTGGTTGGCTTGCTGGCTGGCTGGCTGGTTGGTTGGCTGGTTGGCTGGCTGGCTGGCTGGTTGGTTGACTGGCTGGCTGGTTGGTTGGCTGGTTGGCTGGCTGGCTGGCTGGTTGGTTGACTGGCTGGCTGGTTGGTTGGTTGACTGGCTGGCTGGCTGGTTGGTTGGCTGGCTGGCTGGCTGGTTGGTTGGTTGGCTGGCTGGCTGGCTGGCTGGTTGGTTGGTTGGTTGGTTGGTTGGCTGGCTGGTTGGTTGGTTGGTTGGTTGGCTGGCTGGTTGGCTGCTTGGTTGGTTGGCTAGCTGGCTGGCTGGTTGATTGGTTGGTTGGCTTGCTGACTGGTTGGTTGATTGGCTGGTTGGTTGGTTGGCTGGCTGGCTGGCTGGCTGGCTGGCTGGCTGGCTGGTTGGTTGGTTGGCTGGTTGGTTGGTTGGTTGGTTGGCTGGCTGGCTGGCTGGTTGGTTGGTTGGCTGCCTGGTTGGTTGGTTGGTTGGTTGGCTGGCTGGCTGGCTGGCTGGCTGGTTGGTTGGTTGGTTGGCTGGTTGGTTAGTTGGTTGATTGATTGACTGATTGATTGAGTGGTTGATTGATTGATTGATTGATTGATACATTTTTCCAAATAACTTTCCCTTCCTCTTGCTATGGCATCTCTTTTCTGAAGGCACATTTACTGGCACAAGTCTATAACTGACGAGACAAAACTGAATTAGCAAACCACAGCAATCCTATCAATTTCTTATGGACAAAATCAATTTCTGACCTACTTTTTGTTCTTATTCGATAAGCTATTTCTCTTAGTTGTTTGTTACAATAAGGAATAAAGTATTTGATTTTAAAGCATTAGTTCACCCATAAATTAAAATAAAAGTTATTCATTAATTATCCTTATGTTGTTCCAATCCCATGAGACGTTTGTTCATCTTTAGAACAAAAATTAAGATATGTTTGATAAAAATAAAAAAATCGGCAAATATGACTTTGTTTGCC
>CAIGQV010000260.1:312719-352882 GCA_903798115.1 Danio jaintianensis | reverse complement strand
ATGGATGCCCTTGTATGATAGTGTCTTGTGCAAACAAAAAAACAAAAAACAACAATTTCCATAATTATTAATTATAAAAGAATTTGGGGTAGCACGGTGGCGGAGAGGGTAGCACAATGGCCTCACAACAAGAAGGTCACTGGTTCGAGCCCCGGTCAGTTGGCATTTCTGTGTGGAGTTTGCATGTTCTCCCCGTGTTGGTGTGGGTTTCCTCCGGATGCTCCGGTTTCCCCCACAAGTCCAAAAACATGTGCTATAGGTGAATTGGGTAAGCTAAATTGTCCGTAGTGTATGAGTGTGAATGAGTGTGTATGGATGTTTCCCAGTGATGGGTTGCAGCTGGAAGGGTTCATAAGTTGGCGGTTCATTCTGCTGTGGCGACCCCAGATTAATAAAGGGACTAAGCCGAAAAGAAAATGAAAGAATGAATAAAAGAATTTGGTCATAGAATTATGGTGTATATTTAGTAAAACATGTCACAATTCAGGAAACTGCTGTAAGCATCAGGCATTTTATGTCAATTGTCTAGCAAAGACCTATTGAGGGAACACATTTTATGTTCATTTTGAATCTAATTTAGCACTTAACAGCTACTAACAAACTTGCTGTTCCAAAACCATAAAACAACATCTTTTAAATGCACATTCATCAAAATGCTTCTTGTGTTCCACAGAAGACAGTCAGATATATTGGTTCGGAATTCCATGATGTTTAGTACATGATGATAAAATACCCTACTTTTTTAAGGCAAACAATTTCTCTTGAAATACACAGACAGGAATCAAAAGAGCGTATCACAAACACTGCATCATGTGCCAGCAGAAGAAGCACAGAGCATGAATCATAGCCTGAAGGGGGTTACAGCACGCTGACTCAATAACATTGATTTCCCCTCTTCACCAAACCAGCAGCCTGAACTGCTTTACACTAATGATGCAAGCACTGCTCCCGACTGGAAATCCAACAGGGCTGGGTTATGCTTCTTGTGTGATATTGCTACATCCATAATGGAAGTGGATGACTTGCTCTTCTTGCTAATGAGAATATATCATGGATGACAGAATGCAAAGAGTAGAATAAACATGTACTAAACATGTATGTTTAAGCCTTTCATGCATACAGTCACACCGGTGTGATCAGTATTGGCTGGTTCCTGAAGCATACCAGTGCTTCCCACAGGTTTGAAATATACTTGCGGTGGTAGCCGGATTGAAACACCAATTTTTTAAGCACAGCACATAAATGGTCAACTACAGGCCCGGTTCTTGCCAGCCACAGATGGGTGGGCTGACAGAAATCCCAGGTGGGCAATTTTTGGAGGTGGGGTTAGGAGATACACTGTAAAATTAAAATAATTGAATGACGGAATGGCAAAATAATGTTCTTGCTTGGGCTTGGTTAAGAAGACATTATATTAAGTCACTATAAGCGCAAATATGTTTTTTTTAATGAAGGGTTATTTTTAAATCCAGTCAACATTCAGAATGAATTTTGACTGGAATAATAAGCACAAATTCAGGCATTATTATAGTCTTTTTAAAGTTAGAATGAAGACTGTGTAAAAATTAAATATGCAAGTAATATGTTCAAAAGAGAAATTGAGTATGCCTGTATTCACAGTGTGAGTGTTCTGTGTGGGGAATAAACATTTACTGAATGTCAGTGGCAGTAGGCTATAGGAATAGGGAGTAGGAATTGTTTCTGACAAGGGAGCTGGGGGCATGATGGATTATTTGAAGCAACAATGGCCACGTTACTGTCACTGTTGCTGGTGCCTAACAGGCTTTATTAAAGGCACCAAAAATCGATGCATTGAACTTGGAATTAGGGATGCTCATACCTTCCCGCCACTCATGAAATATGAAATTTCTCATCACTGGCGAGGCTTGCTTGTCTTCAGTCTGTCCAGGATTACAGAGAAGTAATAATTTTGTTTTTTACATAATAGCCTAGTATTGCATTACTTTGCATACTGTACATTTTTTTATAAAGCTATAAAATGAAAGTCTCAGTTTGGTGTGAAGTTATCATATGTAGGCTATTTTATAAATAGATCTTTTATAAGCACTAATAATAGCCTAACTGTAATTCTCCAAATTAAAAATAGGTAATTGAATATTTGTTGATTGTACTAAATCATTATAATTGTAATATGATGGTGCGGTGCCGGAGTGCGCTCGGAGCGAGAGAAAACCCAGACGCAAAGCAGAGCAGAGCACATTTGAGAAAGTTTTACTTTTGCGGCTTTTCTCCACTTGTGCAAATAAACGGAGGTGCTTATGACGCGGATCCAGGACAGAGACATCACCATCAGCGCTGGTTACTTTAAGCAAATATTTCTGGACTTTATGAATTGCGTGACTCGCTTCTCCTTGATCCTGGACAGACTGAACCCAAGCAGCCCCGCGAGTGATGAGTGCGCCGTTACTTACAGCCAATCAAACTGTTTGGTGTTGCGCTATCATTTTTCAACACAGAGCCCGCCTTAGATTCCTTTTATCGAATCAAAAATCGTTTTTAGGTCCCTGGTCCTGGTCAACTACATGTGACAAACCAAAAATAATGTGATTTTAAACAGTATTTTTATGTATTATGAGCAGAGTTGGGTGTAACGCGTTCCACAGTAATGCGCTACTGTATTCTAATTACTTTTTTGGGAACGCAGTAATGTAACGAATTACATTTTAAATTTGTGTAATTTGATTACAGTTACTAAAGTCAATGTAATTGCATTACTTACGTTACAAATATAGTTTTTTAAAGAAAAAAATGCTTCTTTTAAATCACATTTTCCACTGCAGCGTCAATTAATAAAGCATGCGCTTTTAAATAGCTGGAGAATGCGAGCTGAAATGGTTGCTGACAAGAGTGGCTACTTCTTCAATTGGAAACAAGCCTCCAGCTACAAAAATTACTTTGATTTCATTGAGTGTAAAAACAAAAACATTGCTGTGAAATGCAGTCTATGTCCAGTCTCTAAAGAACTTTTGACTGCTTTTAACTCGACCAGCAACTTGTTTAAGCACTTGAACAGAAAGCATTCTATGACAATACTCGTCACCAAGGAGGACACTGGCGCACCAAAACAAGGCAGCCCAACTCAGCCTAAACAGGCTAAATTGGATTTTTGTGCAGGATCGGGAGTGAAGGTATCTTCTGAATGTGAAGAGAAGCGTAGCTGCTTATGGGGCTGTTCACATCGTGTCTTTTGAGCCAGCAACTTCGTTATTTCCATATTGGGAATGCATGTTGCGTGCACTCACATTTTCCAGGCGCACCCAATTTGAGTCACGTGACAAGAACTGACCGGTCAGCTTCATACTTTGTATGGAATATACACGTTTCGGTAGACGAATTACTTCAGACAAACACAGAACACCCAAACACTGCTGTGCTTTTTCATACCATGGATGTCAATAGTTACAGGTATCCAATTTTCTTATAACAGGTTTTGAACAAGTAAATGATGAGAGAATTGTAAGTTTTGGGCGAACTATCCCTTTAAGTCTTTTGAATATGTCAAGCTGCTGTGATCAACCCATTGGAATTTTTTTGAAATTTTTATTTTGCATTTTTTATAGGTTTTTATAGGTTTTAAAAGTAACTTCAAAGTAAAGTAATTAGTAATCTGATTACTTTTTACATGAAGTAATTAGTAATGCAATCAAATTACAATTTTCCAGTAGTAGTCAGTAATTTGTAATCTATTACTTTTTTCTTTTTTAAAGTAATTTACCCAACACTGATTATGACACTGTTATACACAGTTTTTTTTTTAAGAAATCCACTAATTCTGTTACTTTTATGCTATTCAGGAGCCATGTGCATCCACTGACAGACAAAGGCTGCTCTCTCTCTCTCAAGTTTAAGTTCATTTGCTTTACTGGCATGACATTTTGTACAGTATTGCCATAGCATTTTAGATACAGATAAAATATGTAATACATAAACATTATCAAATGAATAAAATATAGAGCAAATGAGAAATAAATGACAGAAAAACAGACACTATCTATAAAAATTATAATAATTACGAGAATATAAAGTGTAGATTATTCAAATAATAAGGCAAATGAGTTGAATAACCATTTCTAATGGTGTACATATATTTTGCAGCTAGATTAGTCATGAAAGATCAAGTTTTTCAGAGTAGTTTAGATTAAAGAATAAATTATTTGATGTTTCTCTCACAGCTGTGGGCTTAAATAAAAGGGTAATGCAAACATCCAAAGAATTAACGACAGCTTTAGAAAGTGAGAAAAAAAAGTGTAAAAGGGTGATAATAATAGTAAAAAAAAAAAAAGTGTCACCAAATATACATGGGTGGCCCATATAAGTAAAGCCTATACGTGGTAGACCCTGCATACGATCAAACCGGTGTGATTAGAACATCCATACCGCACATCATCAACTGCTTAAATCTGACAACCCACGCTTAGGCATAGACAGAGATGTGTGGTTCTTGTCATAAATTCCAATTTATCAGTGTTTTCAGACAAATAACATTTATTTTAGTTTTCAGACATTCAAATATACATAAGTACTAGCAAAACATAACATTTAAGGTTTGTAAAATACATGCTGGTGTCTAAGGAGACGGCAATAATAATACTTTTTGTATATAACTGGACAATATGCTTTGTTCACCTAAGATGCACACTGTTTATGTTACTAGAACATTTATTCTGTTCATCTACCAGTTCAAGAGCCACTTCCTTTCATGTATTTCGGATAAAAATAATGAATAAACGTGTTGTAAATCCAGCAGCTCGGATCTCTAAACATAGCGGCACCCATTACCAGTCGTATATCAAACAATACGATCATTATTAAGCTGTTTAAATGACGAAATACATATTCTTACACATATTTGAGAATCTGAATATCAGATATTTCACAATGATAAACATGATAAATATAAATTTGATGAATCGCCATGGAAACTTTATAGGGTGCGTTCTAAATAAAGGTCATAATAAAAAAAGTCCTTCAGTGGGGTCAGCAGGAGTATGTAGAACTTACGTGTGAAAGGGCTGAAAACACTTAACCACATTACGTCATGAAACAGGGTAACTGATACCTCTCAGCGAGCCAGCATCTCTTTTCATAACATATGCATGAAGTTTAAAGCTGGTTTATATTAAAGAGCAGCTGAAGGGGACAGAAGCTCGGATGCCTGTGGGCACAACACATCAAAACACTGTGAGCTCGCATGATGAATTGTGGCTTGAGGGAAGGATCTAGAGAAATGAGGTCTCCCTCCCTCGCTTTATTTTCTTTTCTTTTTTTCATTCTCCTAATTAAACTTGCATTAAGTTCATCTTTGTTCACTGCTTAGCTTACAGGCTTTGATGCTGACATCTGAGAGCAGCGACAGCATTGATCAGTGGCCCAGTGAGGTCAGCTGCATTCATAACACCAGCTCAAAACACACACACACACACACACACACACACACACACACACACACACACACACACACACACACACACACACACACACACACACACACACACACACACACACACACACACGCACACACACACGCACACACACACGCGCACACACACGCGCACACACACGCGCACACACACACGCACACACACACGCACACACACACGCACACACACACACACGCACGCACACACACACACACGCACACACACGCACACACACTCAGGTCAATGATTCATGTGTGTTTATCTCTATTGGCGCAATGCATTTTGTACTCTAAAAACTGCATACTGTATTGGCTTACCCTACACCTAACACTAAACCCAACCCTCACAGAACCAAATTTGGAATGTCAAAGACCATGGCTGTGTCCGAAATGGCATACTTCCATATTATATAGTACGCTAAAAACAGTATGTGAGCCGAGTAGTATGTCCATATTCATAGATTTTGAAAAACAGGATGCGAGAAGTACCTGGATGACCTACTACTTCCGGTGAGATTCTGAAGTGTGCATCCGATGCACGCTACGCTATCCCATGATGCCCCGTGAGAGAATTCATGAATGGGAGTGAAGCGAAGCAACTGATGCGGGTAGGTCACGTGATCATGACAAAATGGCGGATGTAGTACGTCTGAGTTCCATTCATACTACTCACATTCATACTGTATAGAACGTACTTTTGCAGTACCTACTGAGTAGTAGGCAATATTAGGTCCAGTTGAATTGAGCAGCCTAATATACTTTAACATTCCACCCTGAAAAAAATATCATACATTGCTAAAAATAGTTGATCACTTTCACTTTCCCTTTCCTTCAGCGTAGTCCCTGCTTTTTAATAGTTTTAATTAATTATAAAATATATTTTTATACATTCGTAATATCATCTAAGTGCTGCACGGTGGCGCAGTGGGTAGCACGTTCGCCTCACGGCAAGAAGGTCGCTGGTTCGAGCCTCGGCTGGGTCAGTTGGCGTTTCTGTGTGCATTTTTTTGTGCAAGTGAGTTTGCATGTTCTCCCTGTGTTTGCGTTGGTTTCCTCCGGGTGCTCCGGTTTCCCCCACAAGTCCAAAGACATGCGGTATAGGTGAATTGGGTAGGCTAAATTGTCCGTAGTGATGGGTTGTAGCTGGAGAGGCATCCACTGCGTAAAACATATGCTGGATAAGTTGGCGGTTCATTCCGCTGTGGCGGCCCCAGATTAATAAAGGGACTAAGCCGACAAGAAAATGAATGAATGAATATCATCTAAACTTATGAAACTTTCAGGTACGAAATTTCAGGTGCTAGGCTGTAGCACTGAATAAATGAAGACATAAGGACAGATGACTTGCAGAGGATAATAACAAATGTGCGTCCTGCAGCTGTGTTTATAATGTACATAGAGCTCATTATAAACACCGGTCGTGATGGTAACGTGAGAGCGGAAAACTTGCACAGCCGTGCACACATTCAAAGCCATTTCATGATTTTGCATATTGTCAGCGGCTTCATCATACGCGCACATTATAGGACTACACAATTTCATTTCATTATATTATATACACAATAGCCTAGGTAAGTCTACAATTACATCCCTGAATGACATCTGGAATGAAGCAACTACTGCTCCTTCTTGTGCACAATGACGAACAGTGAAGGCGCAAAGCATCAGGTCGTCTGCTTTGATGACGATGAACCTCACTGAGACCACCCCCCGCCCCCAAAAAAACTTCGGATTTATGCAAATTACAGGGGTCGCCTCATTGAGCTCGGAAAATACGGAAATCTGTAAAATATGGAAGAATAACATCCCTGCTATATGTATTTTTTAATTTATTTATATTATTTATTTTTTATACCGTACAAACTCCATATTCTAAACGCTTAAAGGGATAGATCAACCAAAAATAAAAATTGACTTTAGATTAAACTTTAAATAAACATCAGACTCAGTGTGCATACAAAAAAAACCCCACATTTTAATATCTAACAATTTGACATTTTCAAAATGCTTCACTCTGTAGTATTTTTAAACTTGTTAACCATGTGGATCAATTAGGGTGAGCCCCCTGTGAGCCATGAGTCAGCGTGCATTCATTTCCCCACAATCACACAAACACACACAGACAATATGAGACCTGACATGTTATAATATAAATTATTCTATAAACTATAGCTTGAACACAACTATACGTTTTTTACGCACATTAGTAAGATTCTGCAAGATAGTCTATTCAGGGATCCAGCACAGTTTGAGTAATGAAGACCCTTGTCTAATAGTGTTTTGTCCATTTTTTTTTTCTTTACTTGCACAGTTATTAATTATAAGACAATTTGGATTATGGTATTGTTACAGTCACCAGCGATCTAGCTACTGCAGATCGCTGGAGAACCTTCACTTTCACATATACGAACTACAACTTCCAGCATGCACCTCACACACACCGGTTCCTGTTTGACACTGATTATACACATGGCTGGTGACTCATCAATGACTAATATCCTGGACTATTTAAACAGCACACACACACACACACACACACACACACACGCACACAGACAGACAATGCTAAGTCTTGTTGTTACCTGTAACCATTACGAAGCGTTTTCCTTGCCTTGTTTTCCCGTGCCGTGTTTCTAGCGCCTTGCTTTGTTTATGACTTTTGCTGTTAGCCACCTGAACCGATCTCTTGCCTGTTTTTGACTACTCTTTTGGATTGCCCTTTATAATTCTGTTTGCTCCTGTGTTTGACCATTGCCTGCCTGACCATTCTTTGTTTAATAAAGATGCTGCCATTGGATCCTCAACTCCGTTGTCCAGAACTGTATGTTACAGGTATATATTTAGTAAAATATACCACAATTCAGGAAACTACTGTAACCATGTTGCATCTCATGTCAATTCTCTAGTGGATCTGATGATCAGAAATAGTCAACCCAGGCTCATTGGAGATACATGCCCAGGGCTACATTTTTGGGAACTGTGAAATACATGGCAGAGGCAATGTCTGCTTGTAGTTTTTTTTTTTAACAGATTCACTAGAGACTGTTGTGTAGATTTTTGACAATATAAAATGCATTACTGAGCCAAATTTTCTCATGTGCCATTTGCACGTCCTTCTTGTAAATCCACCACAGTCTGCTGTGAACATTTCTGCTAATCTCAAATACATTACTGGGTCATGTTTGCTCTTCATTTGTGCCATTTACACATCCTTCTCACACTCGTCTGTGAGAACCCAGCCAGCTTATATCACCTTGCCCTCGACCGGCCCACACATCCCCTTTAATATACCCAACCGATAGTGTTTTCAAAAGCAAACTAGAAAAGAAAAGCGTAAAATGCTTTTATAAGAATTTTACACTGCATTTTTTGTTTTGCTTGACCTGGTTTCTGAAACAGTCCTTCGTTGAAGACTGGTCCGCTCCACATCCCAATACAGACGCTGTACAAGGTGACCTACCGAGCAAACTGACCACTCTGGAAAAGCTATTTATATGGAGGCAAGTGGTCAGTAGTAGTGCAAAAAAAGAACAGAAGTTGTCTGTGCCATTATACCACCCCGTACCATTCGTTTTACACAAATGCAGCTGGACGTATGCCAGTGAACTTATTTGCGCTCCCAAATACATATCCCTGGGCATGTATCTACATTTTGCCTGTGTTGGAATCAGTGTTGCGCATGTTGCTTTAAAAAAGTAATTAGTTATAGTTACTAGTTACTTCTCACAAATAGTAACTGAGTTACATAATTATAAAAGTAACTAATTACCAGGAAAGTAACTATCGCATTACTTTAAAAAAAATCTAATTTGTCAAATGACTATAAAATAAATATAAGACATTGTACACTAATCTACACTATTTTAATGTTGTTGTGGGACAATGTGAGAGACAACGACAGCATGTCCTCAACTATATATCTAGATATTATTTTGTTTAACTCTGACTGAGTAATAAGTGTTTGCAGTGAGGAAAAATCAAGCTTTATTTGCTTTGACGTGGCTTCGTCTCTTCCTTTGGTAGCAGAGCACACGTTATCACCTGCGTAGCCACTAATCTTGTGGCGGCATGTGACGACGTGAGGTGCTTCATTAGATTAGAATTACTCGTCATCATATGAGGGAAAAGTAGTGCTTATATTTCCAATGTGCAAACGCTACCTTTGAACTTGTTGGATTTGCCATCGTTCTGACTCATGGTCGTTGGTGTGTGCCACTGACTGTGCGTGTGCTTCTGTGAACACTCACCCTACTCTGCCTCTGATTGGCAAACGATGAAAATGTACTCTATCTAAGCCAATCATCACGTTCTCAGTTAAACTACATTCACTTTCACGTACACCAATCATCATCACCCACCCCAGAGAAAGAGCGGTCCTATGGCCGAGAGAGACGCCGCTCGCATGAAAACCGCTTCAATGTTCTCAATTATAGTAACGTGCATTTTATTGTCAGTAACGGTAATGGTGTTGTAACGGGGAAACAGTAATTCAGTTGATTACTCGTTACTGAAAAAAGTAACGCCATTAGTAACGCCATTTATTCATAGCGCTGTTAGAGTTCTTACCAGGTCTAGAAAATATGATCATATCACCCCAATTTTATCCTCCTTACACTGGCTGCCTGTTAAGTTCCGTATTGATTATAAAATATTGCTTCTTACCTATAAAGCTTTAAATAATTTAGCTCCTGTTTATCTAACCAACCTTCTGTCTTGCTACAATCCAACCCGCTCTTTAAGATCTCAAAACTCAGGACTTCTGGTAGTACCTAGAATAGCAAAGTCGAGTAAAGGTGGTCGAGCCTTCTCATTTATGGCTCCTAAACTCTGGAATAGCCTTCCTGATAATGTCCGAGGCTCAGACACACTCTCTCAGTTCAAAACTAGATCAAAAACCTATCTTTTTAGTAAAGCATACACTCAATGCATCGCATAACGGTATGATGCATGAATGTGCTCCACGCAGGAGAGCTGGCTCGACATCACCTGTAGGACACACTCCTCAATACACCAGACATTGTGTTAGAAACTCTCATATGCTTTACATGTTTGTTTCTATGTTTGTTTATTTAACTGCTATTTTCATCTATAACACTCCATTTTTACATCTCATTTAAATACACTATGAACAGCAGCTACGCTAGTTATTTTCTTTATTCTCTATTTCCACCTGGGGATACTCATTCCGAGGTCCCTAGAGACTATGCAGCGCCATTGATGCGATCCAAGACCTGTGAAGAGATGATCCCAAGGTATCCATAATCCTGGACCAGGTTGTATCCCGAGCTGATGCTGTGGTCGTCATGGAGAAATGGAGTGCATGAGACTGATTCCTGAATGACCACTGTGATAAACGAGTCACCACATTGATCCTGCGGGCCAACCTGACCGCCTGCCGGTGCCCTACTCACACCTGCAGCTTCTCCACGATAGACGTCCAGCTTCTTCAGCCTCCAGCGCCTAGACTGCAGCTCTGAACAGGAAGTTTGGCCAGATGAAAAATGGTTGTGCCTAACAGAGCCTAGTTTCTCTCGAGGTTTTTTTTTCCCTTCACTTCGTCAATTGGTGACGTTTTTTTTCCTCGCCACTGGCTTGCTCGGATCGGGACTTGTGGAGCTGTGCTTCGGTGGATTTGCTCTACAGTGTTTGAACTTTCAGCAGTGGAATTTAAACCACACTGAACTAAACTACACTGAACTTCAACTCTGAAATCTGGACTTTACTAGAACTATGTTAAGCTGCGTTGACACAATCTACATTGTGAAAAGCGCTATATAAATAAACTTGACTTGACTTATTCCCATCACTGCTTGGAAATAATGTATGTTGAAGTAAAGTTATACCATTTAGTTTTACATCATTTCGCTGTAGGGTTTTTTATTTGTTTTTAATGAATCTCTGTGTGAGGAGCTCAGTGAATAAAACCACAATAAAGCAGAGTTGATTCAAATTCATTTGCTGTCCATTATACTGTGATCCTTTAATAAAATACATAATGCAGACCAATGCTTTTGTAACAGTGGTACTTAGGACTCTCTCAGGCCCAGGAGGGCAGAACACAGACCTATTTATACAGGATAAAGACATATTAACATCTCTAATGCTCATGTCTGCTCTCCAGTCTGTTTTTCTGCTATGTAAATTCACACATCAGTGTTGAGCTGACCTGGGCACAGTGGACAGGTATGTTACAAGCCGTCTCAGGTCCTCTTGTTTTATTCGGTCATGGTTACTCCTGGCAGGAAAGGTCAGTATGGGGCCGCCTCTCTTATCACGACCGCCTGCAAAACAATTCAGAGAGAGCAGATGCCTCGTACACATGATACTCACAACATATGTAGACATATTCTAGACAAGCTGTACATATGTACAAAAATATACATTTTACAAACCAATGTTTTACTTGCATGTTATTAATATGTATGCAACCCAAAACAAAGATTACACTGCAAAAAAAAAAAAAGATTTTCTTACTTGTTATTGTCGTTTCTTGTCCAAATCTCTAGTAATTCTTCATTTTTAAATCTCTAACAATTCTTAAATCTTCAAAGACACAAATATTGTCTTGTTTTCAGAAATAATAAAGTGAGTTTTTCCTTAGAACAAGCTAAATAATCTGCCAATGGGGTTTATTTGGCAGATTATTCTGCTTATTTTATTTTTGCTGATTTAATTTTGACATTATTTCTGAGAACAAGACCTTATTTTTTACTTGTCTAGAAATTGTTCCTTGATTTACAATTTTTTTTAAATATTTAAACTAGAAACAAGACAAAAACTCCAGTTAAGAAAAGCATTTTTCGCAGTGTTTTCATTGAAAAACTGATAAACTGTGATACAGTACATGACAAATGCTGCGTGCGTCTTTCTCTGGCTAAGCACCTGGGAAGCATTGCAGGAAAGCAGATTTGAATTTAGAAGCTGATCAGCTAATAATAATAGTGGGTGGTTACATTGAACTCTTAAAGTTTTTGACTCTTCTAAAGCATAAAAATATTCTAATATGTTTGCAGATATTTAAGAAACATGCTAAGTGAACATTCTTGTTTATCTCAAAAACAATGCTAAAGTCAGATATTCTGCTTTGAAAATGTGCGTTACGTGCCGGAACGGATGTCTTTGTTTTGGTTCTTTTAACCCGCCCACTGCCAGTTTAGCCAATTATATTTCAGCACCCCGGGTTGCCTTGTTGGAAAACCGCGTATTTCACTTATTCAGTCAGGAAGGCTTTCAAAGCATGCGCCCGTGATGCGTGAATGCGACCTCTGGTGGACAGAAGCAGACTCCGAAATGAGACGCAGATTCCACGAGGTTATTAATTAGCAAATAATATAAATATTATGAACGTAAACATTAGGTGAGCAGGTTACATTGTAACCCCGTGTCCTAACAACACGTTGTGTGATGAGATTTGCAGTGTTAGATTTTCAAGATCTGAGTTAAACTATCTGCTGCTGCTTTCAGTAGTATGGCAATAAATGTCATGTAAAATGGCATTCAAACTCACATCGTTAGCATTTAACACTGAATAAAGCACATGAGGTGTACCTGAGGTGAGCATTGTCATAGTTCTGCTGCTGCAAGAAATAGAAACCGTTTCTAAAATATAAATTCCAGGTATTGGTTAGGACAAAAACTCCTTTTAATATGGAAAATATCCCTTCTATCGCGTGCTGTTGCTTTTATTTAGAGCACGACTTAAATCAGGCTTAAATCAGCGTTTAGGCTCGATAGTCAGGCACACTCACATCAATCTGGCAACCTGCGCTTGCATGTGTTTTGATCCAGGAATGCAATACCTAGTTCGACCACTGGGTGTCAAACTTACATACTGCACCTTTAAAAGGGAAACCCCATCGCAAAACAGAATCATATGAATCTCATTGAATCATAGGTTTGAAAACACGGTCAAACTATTTCATAAATGACTCAATTTTTCAAGTTTTTCATCTAAAAAACTTCAGTAATATTAGAACTGCACCTAAGGGAACATAAAAAGTCAAGAACATACCTGTCAATCCTCCCATTTTTCCATTCTATCCCACTATCATCCCATTTATTTTCCCATATTTCTTTTCAACTTTTTAGAAAAAAGGTGGCAGTAACATCAACACAGAGATGATCTCAAATGTGATATAATTGCAAGAGCTCTTCAAGAGAATTATGCTTTCGTTTGATTTTGGCTTGAAAGCACATGGAAATGAATATAAAAACGACCGCATTGCCTTCCTTTCCATTAAAGTGCATGTTCCAATGCAACCTTTAAATCAGTCAATTCATGTAACGGTGCGTGACTGTCAGACACACTCCATAATGATAACTGTACTGTTCCCCAAAGCGTCTGTACATGTGATTTGAAAAAGAGCGAAAGTGGACACTTTGGGAGTTGGGTGTGTGTGTTTAAACAGACAAATACGCATAATAATTTGTAAGCATGTCGGTCTTGGTTTGTTTTATTTTAAACACAACTCGTTTTGTCGTAAACAGTTACGAAAGTAATCGAATGCTTTCATTATAGATCTGTGCATTCTTAAAGTGACACCTCACTCTCCCTTATCCTGTATTTTTACACCCGAATGTTGACTGGTATGGTCATGACCCCTTTAAGGAAAAGTCAGGGCATGAGATCATTCAGAAGTGTCCAGCAAACAAACAAATTTAACACTGGAACTACCAGAATTCTACAACTACTAGAATCACCATAGCGGCCATTCTGACTGTTTTCATATAAGACTCATATTTACATTCAAAGCTTCTACTGAGTTATTAAAATTAAGCCTTGAATGCCTGTCGTCATATTTAATTAAGTCATCAACCTAAAAATACAATCCTTTTGGTAATACAGCTTAAAAATGTGTAGTTGGGCTACTAGACCACCTGCGAATGTCAGCACCTCACTTTCATTTTTACTTTCACAAGCAGGGGAGAAGGCTTTTTCACGGCACTGAATATGCTTTTTTGAAAGACATATCTGAAGTAAAATTATGTTTTTGTCAACAGAAAGTTATGTTTTTGCATAATCTCAGTCACGCATTCACCACGAGACATGCGCATTTGAAACTGCGCGGCACACCTTGTATTTCTCACAGTGAGAAGTAATGGATAAGACAATTAATGGAGAAGACGCGCATATGAAAGGAACTGTTACCGATCTAACGTTGCTGTTTCCGGATAAATGATGTGACCCAGCCGTAAAGATGTTCATTACTGTAAATATCAACACTGACAAAAATCGCTCAGTGCGCTAGACTGATCGACCAGATCGACCAGACCCCACGCAAATAACAGCAATAAAATGCAACCCATTAGCCTAATGTGAGCAATGAGCTTATATAACACGAAATAAAAATCAATAAACCTCTAAATGCATGTTCATTGAAAAAAAAGGTCCCCACCGTAGTTTACTTTCATTGTATATAAAATGGTGTAATTTACATTATTATTATTATAAAGTCTTATATGCAATTATAAATAGAGCTTGTGAAATTAGATCTTTAAATGACAAGTTTTGGGTGGCGCGGTGGCGCAGTGGGTAGCGCTGTCGCCTCACAGCAAGAAAGTCGCTTGTTCGAGCCTCGGCTGGGTCAGATGGCATTTCTGTGTGGAGTTTGCATGTTCTCTCCGTGTTGGCGTGGGTTTCCTCCGGGTGCTCCGGTTTCCCCCCCAAGTCCAAAGACATGCGGTATAGGTGAATTGAGTAAGCTAAATTGTCCGTAGTGTGTATGCAGGGCTGGACTGGGACAAAAAAAATCGACCCTGGCATTTTGGGCCAGAGCGGCCCACTACATACAATCAAAATGCTACCCATCTGTGCACGCCCTTGAATATGTTTACCAACTCCTGTAAAAGCACAAAAGCCATATATAGGAAAAAATGAGAGTTGACAAATTCATTCATTCATTCATTTTCTTTTCGGCTTAGTCCCTTTATTAATCTGGGGTCACCACAGCGGAATGAACCGCCAACTTATCCAGCATATGTTTTACACAGCGGATGCCCTTCCAGCTGCAACCCATCACTGGAAAACACCCATACACTCTCATTCACACTCATACACTACGGACAATTTATCTTACCCAATTCACCTATAGCGCATGTCTTTGGACTGTGGGTGAAACCGGAGCACCTGGAGGAAACCCACACGAACACGGGGAGAACATGCAAACTCCACACAGAAATGCCAGCTGGGGCTCGAACCAGCGACCTTCTTGCTGTGAGGCGATCATGCTACCCACTGCACCGCCGTGACGCCAGTTGACAAATTAAAAACTTTTAAAAATTTATTTATTATTATAATAGAATTATAATCCACACTGGAAGTCCATCTTGTGTGTGCCTGTGTGTTTTGAGGGAGCCTATATTAAATAATGAACAACAAAAACTGCCTGCTGCACACAGTTAATGGTGATTAACAAAATAAAGTTAAATAATAAAAGCAATGTATCAGAGACCCTTCACAAATTAAAATGTTTAACTCAACAGTGAAACATCAAAACACAGCTTAAAGATTTTATATAGTCAATCAAATAAACTTAAAGGATTAAAAAATGCAACAAATATTTATTGGGGCCCAAACTACAAAACCAAATTTAAAACAATTTCAATATTAGTTTTGCTTAAGTTGCACACTAGTTTGATCATGTATAAATATCATTATAACTATATTGTATAAATATTATTATAACTATAAGCCTACATGCTGACAATCAAAAACAAAATGACATGATATCACAGGTCTTCTGACATAGTGCACCTGAAAAGACATGAATGACACTCCTCATAGAGCTTGAGAAGCAAACAGTTCTTTAGAATCTATATCATTTGTAAAATAAAGACTTGCTGGTAAGGAAACAGCATGGGAGGATGTTGCCGCGGGACTTGGTGCAGATGAAAAGTAAAAATAAAAAGTGTATTTATATAGATAGATAGGTAACTAGATAGAATAGACGGAGATAGATTGATGTGCAACAGTCGCATGAAAGGCAAACGTCTGCGCGCTGCTTCTGTTCTCCATACGCGCTGCGCAAAACAGGAGTTTGTGATTGGGTCAGCCCAATGTCGATAAAGAGAAAACCCAATGGGCTGCAGATTATGTCACATGGGCCGGTCTGTCAGAAAAAAAACTAACTTCTTACTTTCAGAGCGTAACAGATCACAGCATCGTCAATTAATTAGGCAGAAAAAAGCAATAGGCTGCTAAGCGTTTGATCAGATCATAAGAAGATCATAAGATAAGATCATAAGAAGATGGTCAGCCCGGCCCAAAAATACATCGGCCCAGCAGGAAACTGCCCGGTCTGCCAGATGGCCAGTGTGTGTGAATGGGAGTGTATAGGTTTTTCCCAGTGATGGGTTGCGGCTGGAAGGGCATCCGCTGCGTAAAACATATGCTGGATAAGTTGGCGGTTCATACCGGTGTGGCGACCCCAGATTAATAAAGCCACTAAGCCGAAAAGAAAATGAATGACAAGTTTTTTTTTCTTTAGCATTTTTATATCCTATAATTATAATTATGATAAGGTTATATAGATTAATAACCTTCAACGATTTTTTAAAAAGGCCATATCGCCCAGCCCTACTAAAACTAAATCAAAACTGCTGTCAAAATTAACACTTTATTTATTTCAAATGTCCTTGATTCTCAACAAAATGAACAGAAGAGACACACTGATGCTGTGTTCACACCAGACGCGGCATGTGCGGATAAATCACGCTATTCACGCGTGAACATTTAGAGTTTATTTGCTTCATTCGCGCGTCAAATTCACTTCACAATAGACATGGATTCGCGTCATGGACAAGGCTTCTGTCTGCCTGGTGACTTTAGCTTCGATGCTAAATGGCTAACATGGATTTTATTGAGAGAGTAGCTGTGTTTATGTTCTTTATGAAGGCTGAAAAACAGCGTATATTCGTTCGGCATCGTGTCTGAGTCCACTAGATCCTTTCAGAGGTGCACCCAGCTCTGTGAGGTCATCAACTCCTCCAGTAACTATATCTGGATGATGGAAGCTTTCAGCGGTGCTTCGGACTGAGCCTAGCCCAGTTTGATGAACTGTTAGCAAGAGGATTTCCCCTCGGGACACCAAGAACAGGCACTATGGCGTTATGGCATCATAATCACGCCCCTACAAGAGAAAGCTCCTGATTGGTTAACGCGGCACGAATGTCCGCTTAAGTTCAGATTTTTCAACTTGAGCGAATCGCGTCATTCGAGCCGCAGGATGTCTATTCGCGTCTTTGCATTGACTTAACATGTAAATCACTCACGCTTGACACTTCATCCGCGTCTGGTGTGAATGCGGCATTAGAATTGTGCAGATCTCACACTCACCTGACACGAATGCTATCTTTTCTCTCAGCACAGGAAGGACATCAGAGGCTTTAATTCCTTCACTTCTGAAAGACCCTGTGAACGACAAAGAAATAAAAATGACATTAGGTTCAGCTACAATCTCAATATCACTCATTACATTTCCACAAAATTCACAAAAATAGAGAAGACACACACTGCAATTCTCCATTGGACGGCTGAATTCTCACTACTACACCAGTCTCTCTGAAACTTCTACACTAGACTCCTCAGCATTGAATGAGGAGCTTTAGTAAGTTTGATAAAGGCTACTAAAATGTATATTTTTATTAAATCAAAATAATTTTATTAACAGTTATAGCGACAAGTGGCTGTGTTCTCCCTATAGTTTACTTAACAGGCGGTTTAGTTATTAATTTAGAACAAAATAGAAGCAAGCATAAGGCATTTGTTTGAGTACAATGTAGCTGAATAATACTTTAGGGATAAAGTACACTCAATTTTACACTCAAAAGCTAACTTAATCGATTTTTTCTTCGAACAACATGAATATATTTTTATGGATTTTTTACAGTGTACGTCCAGGAGGTTGTTATCGCAGAATAAACCCGACAGGCTGTTGTATAAGACTGAAGAAAAAAACACATTCTGGATGTACTTTATCCCACTTATTACATGGCTACTTGCCACAACACGTAAAATTAGACACAAAACATTGTTCTGAGCCGTAATCGTTTATGAATTGTTTAATTAAACGCAATGCTGACAGAAATTAAATTGTTTGAGTGGAGCTGATGAAGTGTACACTAACCTGCACATTATTCAGTCACAAGACACAAGTCAAAAACGCAAAGATGACAGAAATTAAACCATTTCCATGTAGTGTAAACTATCATACGTATTATTCATTCACAAGACGGCACCAGACAGCGGCTTGACAGACAAGCAGATACATATGAATGTGGATGTAAGTATATAGATTTGAACGTATTCACTGACGGTCAAGGGGATTCGAAGTTTCTGGAAGAGCCGGCGTTATTTAGCGGTTGTTATCTCAGAATAACATACCTTGGAATTTTGCGACTGACCATTCATAATCGAGTATTCCAGACAACCGTGTAATAAATTCAAATAACACATTAATAATACATTCAAATAATACATAATTAAATTAAAGCTGCCTTACAGAGATCCTGTAAGAGATTGTGAGCGCCTAGCTGTTTTATATAATTCTGATATTGAATGCTGAAGAACAAAGAGACAATAGAGCAAACCTGCCAACACTACCGTTTTTCCCAGGAGTATCCCGTATTTCACACCATCTCCCGCCACCCTCCCGTTATGTTATTTCTTCCGGAAAACTCAAGTAATTACGCCCCTTCCCCACCCACCATTATCTTTTTTGGTACAGTCTCCAACAACAGTCTCCTGGTCGTCTCGCCGGATCTGTCATGTAGTATTTCATCGCTGCCGCTGCACGAAACCTGGTCCATGATAGCTTACAGTTACTAACACCACAAACACCCCCGGTTCTCAGATACACCCTACACCCGCAACCCCCCGCCGACCATATTATTTGCAATAGAGGGTTCCAGTCAGGCTAAGGTACAAATAATACAGGTAACAACTGCGATGTGACACATTTGTTTACTAGCTACTGTGTATGTTAATTTAAATTAGCCTACAAAGGCCAAATCTACGTAGACACTGAAACTGACCAAAATGCCTTTAAAGTTTTTACATGATTTTGACATGTAAAACATTTTCCTGATAAAGAATCAAATTGAACTAGGAGACTTTATCATGAGACTTTAGGCTTTAACCCAATTTTGACAAAATGTGAGGTTATTACACCTCACCTTTGTAGGGCATAATTACTGTCCTGAGTTTACATGCCATACATAGCATAACAAAAAGACACACTTCCATTTTAAAATACATTTTCTTTGTTCCATCTTTTATTTTTTACACAAAATCCAATACAACTGTTTCAAGTATGAACACATTTCACATTAGACATATTAGTTACTTCGCTTTTTCTGGTGTTTCTGTGATTATTATTCTTTTTTATGTAAACATTTAAATGCCTGTTTATCTAAATTGCAACTGATTTTAAGGAAACACTTTATTTCAAGTCAGTTCACGTTAACAACAAACCATTAACTAAGACTATTAGCTCAATAAACTACTAATTAGCTGCTTATTAATAGTTAGTAAGGTAGTAGTTGGGCTTAGGTATTGGGTAGGATTAGGGATGTAGAATAAGATCATACTTTATACAGTCATATATATATATATATATATTAATAATATTAGTTAAAAGTGTGAATTGTGACAAACTAACATGTTACCTATTTTAATTTATAAAGTGTTAAGTTTTAAATGGAAATGTTGCTTTTTCAAAAGTAACAGCAGGTAAATTTGAAGAACATCCCCCCTCCCCCACAGGTTTAGGAGACACTTAAAACATTGAAACTGATACTTAAGACTAAGATGTCATAAAGATAACCCAGAACTCCATTAGGGCTTCAGATCTATGAAAATGCATCCCTCGACCAATAAAATGTTCCATTGGGTCTACCATAAACCCCTTTACATGTACTTCTTCCTGTCCACATCTCCATTTGTCATGAGCAGTCCTCTCCAACAATCTGGCCTTTTTAATCTGACCATCATAAAGCAGCAGATTCCTCAGAGATAAGAGGCATCATAAACTTTCTACACTTCTCCATGTGGACTCTCGACACTCTCAGAAATTAAGGTACAAAATCTGTCACTGGGGTGGTACATTTTCAAAAGGTACATTTTAAAGGTACATTCATTCATTCATTCATTTTCTTTTCGGCTTAGTCCCTTTATTAATCTGGGGTCGCCATCTGGGGAACCACCAACTTATCCAGCATATGTTTTACACAGCGGATGCCCTTCCAGCTGCAACCCATTACTGGGAAACATCCATACACTCTCACATGCACACACATACACTACAGACAATTTAGCTTACCCAATTCACCTATGCCGCATGTCTTTGGACTTGTGGGGGAAACCGGAGCACCCGGAGGAAACTTACGCGAACACGGGGAGAACATGCAAACTCACAGAAATGCCAACTGGTAAATTAAAGGTACATATTAATACCTAAAAAGTACAAATATGTACCTCGCAGTACCTTAAAGGTAAAAAAGGGAGCCTTAAGGATACAAAAGTGTACCCTAAAAGTACTATTGTCTACCTGTACGCTACAAAAGTGTACTTTTTGAAAAGGTACCACCCCAGTGACAGATTTTCTACTGCTCATTCTACACATTTAAGAGCCGGGACACCGACGTTAACTAGCGTCGGCACAAGTCAGGATGAAAAATCTGCACATGAACACACCAAATGGACAATAGCCGTCTAAAAGCACCAGCGTGAGAGGATGTGTTTTTCCACACCTGCGGGGGGCAGTAGTCTGATTTCTCATTCCAAAAAGTGAATCCGGAACTTCCGACGTGCACACACAAACCGCAAACAAAGCAGGATTTAGCACCATTATCACAGTAATTGTCACTCACCACAGAGGGATTTGCTTGTGCAAATACGTCTGATAATCTAATAATCCATATCGTTTGCAAATATTTGATAAATACTTTAGTTCAGTCACTTCAGTTTTTGATCTTGCACTCTGATCTGTTGCTGAATAACCAATCAGAGCACTCACTTCAGCCGACGGCCAATTCTACTTGCTGAATCAGGCCAATGAGCTCCAACATAAACCCGACCAGAGGAGACGTCTGGAACCGTCGGCTTGGTGTTTCCTAAAGGTGGGCATACATAGTTCGAATTCATATGTCAGAAGATCGTATGACAGCTTCCAAACTTTTTTGATATGTTTGTAAATGATCGGGAGCTCGTAAGCCACTCGGTTTGAATTGCATTTGAGCTTGTACAACGCCCACCTTAAGACACACAGGTGACCCAGCTATTGAACCACTGCATTACAGAGGCTCAGAGTAGCACGATAACAATGAAAGAACTGCTTCAAAAGTCATGCTGATCAAATAGAAAGCCAGTAGTTCATCAGATAACTACAAATATTGTTTAGTTAATTTGCACAAAACACATACTGTAGCATACATGTCAAGAATGTACAAATGAACCCTGGGGCTGCCAGGGATATGCTATGTTATGTTGTTGAATATACAAGGTTTAAACAACTTATACACGTTGAGCTAACTACCCAGCTAACAATTTATGTTCTAAAAATGTTCCCTTAACATTCCAATTAAGTTATATCAAAGACATATCACCCTCTCTAGTAAAGGAGCCATTCATCAATCGCTATAGACCAGGGGTCACCAAACTTGTTCCTGGAGGGCCAGTGTATTATCAAGGTCTTACTAGGTATACTTAAAACTTCCGGGGAGGTGTGTTGAGGCAAGTTGAAGCTAAACTCTGCAGGACACCGGCCCTCCAGGACTGAGATTGGTGACTCCTGCTATAGACTGACAATCTCTCAGAGGAAGTGACTTGGTCCTGACATGTGTTTTTACGACAGTTTCATTGTTATGAATCCTCTGGGGTCAGCCAATGTGTTGGAATCTCAGCGAATACTTTCTTCACAAACATAAAAAATATATCCACATAAAGCTTGACATCTCTCCTTTTAAACTAACCAACGACACTTGGGCTGGTTTTGTAATCAAGTGAACGTGAGGTACAGTCTATCCTGTCTGACCTCATGAATTCCCGCCTTCACCATTCAAACTCAAATCACATGACGGAAACCACAGTTGTTGCTAAATTTTATTGGTGACTCCAAATATGAAATTGAATCGTAAGCTTGGCAAACTGTTTTGGAGAATTTGATGTTTTCCTATTCAAACAGAACGCCGGAGCAAACCGCCTGGAAGGCATTTCAAAGATGGCCGCCGAGTGAAATGGCTTGCATTAGAGCACAGGTGTCAAAGCCAGTTACTGAAGGGCCGCAGCCATGCACAGTTTGGTTCCAACCCTGCTTCAACACACTTACCTGTAGGTTTCAAACAAGCCTGAAGAACTCAATTAGTTTGATCAGATGTGTTTAATTAGGGTTGGAACTAAACTGTGCAGAGCTCCGGCCCTACAGGAACTGGCTTTGACACCTGTGCCTTAGAGGGACTTTGGTGGTATATTGCTATCTTTTAAATCTTCGTAGAACGTTCAAAACAGTTTTCTATCCATTGTATTGACAATATTTTTTTTGTCTCATGTTAAATGAATGTTCTCAGAACATTGTTTAAAATGTTATTATAACAATATATTCAAATTATATTGATATTCTAAGAACGTTTTTCTATTAGCATTATGAGAACATTCATCAAGAACAACTAACATCTTAAAGATGTTAAAGTACAAGAATGTTGTTCTAAGAACTTTAAGAACTTTACAAGAACAATCCAAAAATATTATTTTAAAACATTATATGCTAACATTTACACAACTTTTAAAGAACATTACGGAATGTTCAGAGCACATTCCCTGTTAGCTGGGTAATGTAACTTTTAATGCAACTTCTACTGTAATTTCTGTTCTATTTCCTTGATAAATCATTTGATTTACTTATTAAAAAGTCCAAGTTAGCAATTCTACAGCAGGATTACTAGATTTTACATGTTGAACTAACAGATTGCAGTATTTTAGGTGAAGTCAACTTAGTAAGGACAATGGACAGTCATTATTTTTATTGAAAATACACCAAATCCTTAAATTAAACACCACTATGGATGAATCAGCCAAAAGAAAGCTCTAGAGAATACAGTTTAAATGAATGAAGCATTTTTCTTTTTACATTATGGGCCACTGTTTAGCCACATGATTATTTTTTAAATCTATTGACATTGACATTTATTGTCAATTTATTGACATTGGCTTATTTGGCCCTTTTACCAATATTTAAGATTCATGCCACTGAAAGTTGGATTTTATGCACTATTCACGAATTTTATGCACTAGTCACTTGTCTTTTGGATGATTTATGAACTGATTCCTAACTGATGAAAGGTCTTGGTAAGTCAGGTGGTAGTGATTAGGCAAGAAACCCATACTCTGTGTACTTGAAAATAAAGGGTGAGAAATGGGCTGAGAGATGTGGAGCGGTGATGGGGCAGAGGTTGGATTTCAGAAAGGCTAAAGCTCAGACAGAGAGCTTAGGCCCATTAATATGAGAGACAGCATCAGATTAAAGAGTGGCCTGTCTGTCTGCACTCAGCTCTCTTAAACACCTGCATTAGTGCCCAAACTATCTGTCCTCCTTGAGGGTGAATAGAGAATTTATGAAGAGCAGAGGGGAAGTGCGCTTCTCTGTATTTCTCCACAGCAAGACATTGATTTTTTTTTTCCCAACAAGCCTTGTTTTAACACCTCATTTGCACTGTAAAAAATGCTGGGTTCCACACAATTCCTTCATGTTGACTCTAACCGTTTTTATACATTTAAGTGGATTGAACATGAACGAATTAAGTTGCCCCCCAAAAAACTTTAAGAATTGTGTTGTTTCAACTCATTTTATATAAGTTGTTTGAGTGCATTTTTGAGTGTGGATAAATGATTTGAATTGTGATGGCATTACAATGGAAGTATATTAGACCAAGTTATTTTTTATTTTTCAGTTATTTTGTCATTTTAAATTTAAATTGGCCTTGCTTGTATGTGTATCTTGTATTCTTCACATTGTAGGGACCAAATTTACATTTTTTTAACCTTGTGGAGAAGCTTTTTGGCCCCTATGAGGAAAATGGCTCATAAATGTAGATTGTTTCCTGTGACAGTTGGGTCATCACTAATAAACATCACAATGTCTATGGGAAGTCCCCATAAAGATAGCTGTGATGGGGAGTTGTGGGTGGCCGATGGGGTAATTTTCTAATGTTGTTTGCTAATGTTAAAGTTATTTTTACCATTGCTTATTAATAAAGTAGAGTGCTGATTTTATTGTGAGATTGCTCTAAAGATTTAAGTGTGTGTTGTAATTTTGTCCTTTACAGTCTGGGTGGTACGCTTCTTTGGGGCTTCTCCACACCGTAACTCTCCCGGATGAGGGAAAGTGAAGGTGGACTCATCAGAGAACAATACATGTTTCAAGATTTTTGTTGCTGGCACCTTTGAAAACGACGTTTGGCATTGGCACGAGTGAGCAAAGGTTTGGCTATAGCAGCGCGGCCATGTACATTGACCTTGTGGAGCTCCTGATGAACAGTTTTGGTGAAAACAGGAGATTCAAGGTGCACATGTAATTCTGAAATGAGTGGACAGCATAAAACGTTTTGGATAAAATCCGGGTTAACACCTGAACATCCCTTTCAGACATGGGGTCATTTTTATTTTTGGATGAACTACTCAATTAAGGACATTTTGCTATGCACACTCACAAGTATGATTTCTTATTCAGACTTTCTATTTGTGTGATGTCGTAAAGGATCTGAACCTTTGCTTTTCTCTCCAGGGAGGGATATAAAGCATCTAATCAGCATATGGCAGCGGTAACTACAGTGCCTACATTACTATAAACATCATGCTGAGATTGCTCTAAAAATATGAGCGTATGAGTGTGTGTTGTAATTTCTTCCTTTACAGTCTGGGTGATATGCTTCTTATGGGCCTCTCCGCACCGTAACTCTCTCGGGTGTGGGAAAGACAGTGAAGGTGGACTCATCAGAGAACAATACATGTTTCACATTGTCCAGAGCCCAAGATTTTTGCAGCTGGCATCATTGAAACCGACATTTGGCATTGGCACGAGTGACCGAAGGTTTGGCTGACCCTGTGGAGCTTGCAACGAACAATTTAGGTAAAAACAGGAGAGTCGAGGTGAAGATTTCATTCTGCAGTAAGTTTGGCAGCTGTGCTTTTAAGTTTTTTAGATACAATCAGGGTTAACACCTGGTCATCCCTTTCAGACATGGGCTAATTTTTATTTTTGGATGAACTATTCAATTAAGCCACAAAACTGTTTTGCTATGTATACTCACAAATATGATTTCTTATTCAGACTTTCTATTGGGCGACACGGTGGCTCAGTGGTTAGCACTGTCGCCTCACAGCAAGAAGGTCGCTGGTTCGAGTCCCGGCTGGGTCAGTTGGCATTTCTGTGTGGAGTTTGCATATTCTCCCAGTGTTCGCGTGGGTTTCCTCCGGGTGACATGCGGTGGGTTTCCTCCAAAGACATGCGGTATATGTGAATTGAAGAAACTAAATTGGCCGTAGTATATGTGTGTGAATGAGAGTGTATGGGTGTTTCCCAGTACTGGGTTGCAGTTAGAAGGGCATCCGCTGTGTAAAACATGCTGGATTTGTTGGCGATTCATTCTGCTGTGGTGAATAAAGGGACTAAGTCAAAGGACAATGAATGAATGAATGAATGACTTTCTATTTGTGTGATGTTGTAAAGGATCTAAACCTTTGCTTTTCACTCCAGGGAGTGATATAAAGCATCTAATCAGCATATGGCAGCGGTAACTACAGTGCCTACATTACTATAAACGACATGCTGAGATTGCTCTAAAGATATGAGCGTATGAGTGTGTGTTGTAATTTTGTCTGTGGTGTAATAAATGTTTCAGCTGTACTAGAGCCATGCTGGAAATAGCAGGCCAGAGCTTCTTGCAGGGATGGGCTTGACCTGGTTTCTTGTTGCTGGGGGTTACGGTGTCCTTGACAACAGGAGGTAGGGGTTTGGAGATTTTTTGTGTGTGTGTGTGAGAGTTGATGCCATTTGTTATATCATTTCATTGTCAAGTTATATTTATTTCTATAGTGCTATAGAAATAGATGTACAACATTTTTGAAAAGGCCGTAACAGTATTTCAGATTGTGGAACGTTACAGTATACCAGACAAGGAGGAGACTAGTGGTAGAATACTGATGTAGTTTTAGTTAAATTCAGATTCAGTTCAGTTTAATACAACTGTCCCTGTTGAAGGATAATACTACTCAAGATACTAGTATTCAGCTTAAAGTGGCATTTAAAGGCTTAACTAGGTTAATTAGGCAAGTTAGTGTAATTAGGCAAACCATTGTATAACGATTGTTTGTTCTTTAATCGAAATCGAAAGGATCGAAAAATTGCTTAAGGGGGCTAATAATATTGACCTTAAAATGGTTTTAAAAGAATTAAAAACTGCTTTTATTCTAGCCAAAATAAAACAAATAGGACTTTCTCCAGAAGAAAAAAAATTATAGGAAATGAATGTGAAAAAAAAAATCCTTGCTCTGTTAAACATCATTTGGGAAATATTTAAAAAAGAAAATAAATTCACAGAAGGGCTAATTATTTTCACTTCAACTGTATATATATATTTTTAGGAGTTTCATATAGCTATATTTAAAGAACCTGCTAAACCTAGCACAATTCATCATTGGCTATTTGGGGTGGTCATGGTGAAATAGTGCGCTGCTGCCATAAAGAACTAGGACTGGGATGATTAATCGATGTCTTGTGATTCATAGTTCGATTCTTAGATATTTTTGGAATGCGTCGTAAATCACTCTGGAATTGATTGTGAGCTCAGTTTTAGCAGCAGAACGTAATGAAGATGAAAACTCCCTTGATTCCACACTCAGCAACATCAAACAACTGCTGCATCTGCAATCGCCCCCTATACGCTCATTCACTATTCCCTACATCAGTAATATAGTCCTCCTAGTAATATCACTAATATAGTCCACTTGAAGGAGTTAATGAAACAAATGAGTGAATTCGAGCACTCAGTGAACCACCATTTTGTTTGTGTTTTGCTGGTTGATAAGGCAGACTAGATTTTAAACTTCTTGGGCAGAACCTGTGATAGTCATTTAAAACTTAGCGAGATGTCTATAAGTAATAACAATATGTTTTAATGTCTGTCATGTATACAAGCGTTACTTTAATCAAATAATATTTTATTTTGAAACTTTTACCAACAGGACCGGATGGCCGCCATATTGTGGTCATTTATGGAAATTTATTCGACGTGCAAACTCCCATTATGCATTTCTAGCTGTTGAGTGCACATGGGTTGTAGACTCATTATTGGAGTGCATTGTGGGATTGATTGAGCGAACGTCTTCAGAACGCCTTCGGTTTCGGACACAACTAGAAATAGCTGCTCCCTCAAATAGTACACTATTTAAGGGTATAGGGGTGATTTCAGATACAGCTTATGACTTTATTTGTTCACCCTCTTGTGGTGAAAATTACATACTGTGCTTTAAAGTGGTTTAATTATAATTATGACTAATGAACACAATGGACTATTTTAACGAATTCTAAGCACAAAGTCTAAAGCGCAAAAGCATTAAGGTCATGTCCGAATCCACTTTTGCTATTTTAAGGACAGAAAAATATGGTCTGCACCCTGGCGCATGGTCTAACAGGGTTGTGCTTATTCTCTTAATGAGTTATGGGTGTATTTTGAGCATAACGTGCATTAAAACCAATCAGAGTCTCATCTCCCATTCCCTTTAAGAATCAGTTGCATCGCACCATGGAGCATTTGCTATTTACATGGCGGACTTTGCAAGTGGAAAAGCTGAACGCTTCACTAGCGAGAAAACAGTTAAACAGACCATCTGCAGCGAGGATAAAGAATGAGCCATTCGGCCTATTTACTTTCTCTTTACTTTTTACTTTACTTCTTTACTTTTGTGGAGTAAGGAAACAGTGAAAACTCACTCCACTGAAGACATCCATTAATTGTGTTTGTTAAGCGCAAATATTTGTTTCAAAACTATTTCTAAATTCAGTTCTAATTTCCACCAAACAAATAAATGAACAATAATAATGAAGTTATTAAGTGAGTTATATCCAAACACACGTCCTATTCTTATGCCCCATACGGTGATGCAGACGTCTCCAAAACCAGACAGGTGGACAAATCTAAAGTTGTTTTTATTAAAACAAATATAAATATGCATATAATAATTACTACTACTACTAATAATAATAACAACATTATACAAATGCAAATTGTCATGAATGAACTGAAAAAAGTCCCCCGAGCTGAAGAAGGCATGGAGGTAGTGGTTTTTATATTTATGTGGAAAATAAAAATTTATGAAACATTTTAATCCTTAAATTTTTTTCATTTGTAAAGATATTTGTGTATTGCTATACATCTTGTGTGTATTAAGCAATGTGTAAGCGTTTTGGACGGGCATAGATGCATAACTAACGCGCTCTGCGCTGGACTTTAGACCAGCAATGGCGCGACCTATTTCGGTTCCTCAAAATAGCAAGGCGCCAACAATGCGCCTTAACACGCCTCCTTTTCAGACCAGCACGCCCATGAGTCCACAAAGTGGCGCAAATGGATTTGCCATTTAAACAACGTGGTGCAAAACATGAAAATTACAGTTGCGCTGGTCTGAAAATAACAACAAATCCCGCCATACACAACCTGCACCTTATTGCGCCAGGTGTATGATAGGGCCCAATGAGTTTAACAATAGACTCCAATGAGGATGACTCTCAGAATTGGATTGGTCAGACTCGATTTAGCAAAGAAAGAATAAAGATTTGCTACAGGTGGAACATAATCAGGTATACAAGTGTACATAGACAAAATTGGAATTGGAATTGTTTAGCTATTTTACAATACATTTCTGATAAACAGAAATATCTGAAATAGTTAGCAATTAAAATTCTCCAGAGCCGAATGCTGCTTGTAATGTTGAGCATAAAAGCGTCTTCAAATAACAGTATATTACAACCATGACGAACTAGGCCAGTGAATACTTATGATGCTAAAAACACTGATGCTTGACGCAGCCTACTAACATTCATTCAGCACATGCCAGCTGTCGTTTAACAGTGATGTCGTATTCACCAGTTTGTAGCCTTTCCTTCATTCACTTTAATTTAATGACATCTTTGATTTTTTGTACAGAATCTAACCATCTGAACTTCACTGAGCACACTTTCAAAAAACAATGTAATGACACATTCAGTTTACGCTTCAGTGTATTGAAGACTACAGTAAAGAGAGAAGGATGAGGCTTTAAATGCCACTGATGTCAAAATAAATGAACAAAGAACGAATCAATATTTTGATTTTGTCACGTAATTGTTGGATTTCTAAGTAGATCAATTGAATTTAAATATATTCATATGAGTGAATAACATTTATTAATGTATTCAAGACTTACTGTATTCATCTTTGGCAAAGACACACTTGTACAGCTATCTTTATGGGGACTTCCCATAGATTCCCGTATTGGGTTTTATAGTATACAGACTGCATAATCAATGCCCCTACCCCTAAACCCAACCCTTAAATGAAAACCATCTGTATTTTCACATCTTCAAATCATTCTGTGTTATGTATGGGCCTTTTCCTCGTGGGAACCAAACAAAAAAAAAATGTCCCCACAATGTTAGAATTTACTGGTTTTACTTTATTTGTGGGGACATTTGCCCCCCTCAACATACTGAATACAAGGTACACACACACAGACTAAGAGCTTGCAACTTTAACATAACTGACTCCTGTTCTCTAAAGCAGTGGTCCCCAACCCCCAGGCCGCGGACTGGTACCGGTCTGTGGATCAATCGGTACCGGGCCACACAAGAACTCATTAATTATTTCTGTTTTATTTATTATCTGAGTCTGAACGATCTTTTATTTAGAAAAATCTTTTATTTAGAAAAATGACCGTATTCTCTGAGTTATATCTCGGTCACTTGAGCACTAAAATTTAACCCACATGCTAGCAAAAACAGACGTCTTTGGAAAGTTTCTTTGCAAAGGGCAAAAGGCCCAGTGAAAGATCCACAAACTGCCAAGGAATAGATCCGCAACCCATTTGTCAACAAATCAGGTGAATCCAGCATGTCTGTGCAAGAAGATCAACTGCTGGAGATCACAAATGACGGCGGCCTTTTAGGGGCTGTTCACATAGTGTTTTTTCCGTGCGCAAGTTCGTTGTTTCTAATGGAGGCCAGCGGCTTGCACGTGCATATTGGGAGCGACGTTTGCAAGAATGCACCAATATGCCAAAAGAAAGTAGTGAAATGAAAGTAAATGTATGATTTTTGACCACTTCATACAGTTTTGTTGAAAGATTGTTGTTTCTGGAATGAATTTCTTTTGATATAATTTGTATCTTCATTTTGATGCAGTTTTTGGTTGGTCAATTATTTATAAAATAAACAACAAGATCGAATAAATGTTGAATGTGAGTTGAATGAAGTGCGTTCACCCCTACATTGTTTCTGCAGCCAGCTCAAAAGGTTTCATAAACTAACAAACAGCCTTATCCAGAAGAAGAACCACCATATATTTACATTGTGTTCTATTTGCCTCGGACAGACACCGAATGTATGTACTCTCACAGAAATGACGAAGTGGGACTTTCATCCCACCCGTACCGAGTTTTTGAAATCTCCTCATGAGCACTCGTACAGGTGCGGATACATCTGTAACAGCTCTGCTACTCGACTCTTCAGTGTTTTCATGGGGCTAGTTAGGCCTGCATGATTAAACGTTTTTAAACGTTGCGAAATCGACAACCGATTTAAAAGGGTGCAATTTTCAAATCGCAAAAGCTGCGGTTATTTTGATGCGCTATCAAATATGGTAACAAGCATATAGTTTTTGAACGTTCTGGCAGTTTGTAAGCACATTATCCTGAACAATGTGAAAAATGTGAACATTTGAACATTTAGTTGTGAATCTAAGTATAAAGGTTTTTTATATCTTTATATATAAGATTTTATATATAATTATTCATTCATTCATTTTCTTTTTGGCTTAGTCCCTTTATTAATCTGGGGTCGCCACAGCGGAATGAACCGTCAACTTATCCAGCATATGTTTTACGCAGCGGATGCCCTTCCAGCTGCAACCCATCACTGGGAAACATCCATACACACTCATTCACACTCATACTCTACGGCCAAATTAGCTTTACTCAATTCACCTGGACCGCATGTCTTTGGACTTGTGGGGGAAACCGGAGCACCCGGAGGAAACCCACGCGAACACGGGGAGAACATGCAAACTCCACACAGAAACGCCAACTGACCCAGCCGAGGCTCGAACCAGCGACCTTCTCGCTGTGAGGTGAACGTGCTACCCACTGCGCCACCGTGCAGCCCTATATATAATTAACTTAACAAAATTTTAAATACTGTAGTTATTTTCTTAATTTGTCATGACAACCAACAACTTTATTGGAAAAAATGGCATGTTTAAGAGGTTTTAAATAAACAGTAGCATAGTGTAGCGTGCTTTGTGATTATGCTTGGTCTTTCTTTGGTGCTGTTAAAACCACCACATCAAACCTGTAGCTCTTTTATAAAACGGTAGTAAATCACAAATCGCAGTTTTGAACAGATAAATCGTTTTTTCTCCAAATTGTGCAGCCCTATGGCTAGTGTTGTTGTTGTTTTGGATGTTGTTCTCCTGTTTAACCCCAGTGGAATGAAAAACGAATTGGGGGAAGAAATCGTTGGTCAAAGAAGGCAGAGTTTTAGAACACACCTACATATTGCGTAATCACCAAAGACCAATGGTAGCTCAAGGTGTTTAGGAGCCAAAAAGAACTCCCCCAAAAGGCTTTCTTTGGTGAGCTTTTTCGAACTGCCAAAACAAACAAAAAAGAACATAATTTTGGCTGTATTTTGTTCAAAATTTTTGTCATTTCAGTTCATTATTCAATTTTGCTTGAAGTATACCGGGGCCTAAACAGTCTAGTAGTTCTCTGAACCATACCTGTCAACATCGGGATGTGAAAATAAGGGATAGGCCCACCATAACATAATATGCCCATATAATCTAACGTTATAATGAAAGCATTGGATTGCTTTTCTAACTTTTATGCTCATTTAGGACAAAATTAGTTGTGTTTGAAAAAACCCCCCACCAAGATCGACATGTTTAGATGTTATTATTATTAATTATGTGTATATGTCTGTTCAAACACGCACCCAAAACCCAGACTTTCGCTCTGCTTCAAATCGCGTGTACAAAATCCGTTTGGGAAACAACGTCTATTCATCACTATGGAGCGCGTGGACAGTCACGCACCGCTATATGGCTGTTTTGAGGACTGCATAGGAGAGGTGACGGCACCTGTAATGAAAAGGAAGGGAATCGTGCCGTTTTTATATTTATTTCAAAGTGTTTTCATGCCTAAATAAAATGAAAGCACAGAACAGACTCACATTTAAGAGCAAGGGGCATCCCCTGGTGGTTCGGCGGTATGGGTTGAGTATAGGGAGGATCGACTCTTGAATGTTTATTGCCACCCTTCTAATAAAGATTGAAAATACGGGAGAAATACCTTTACGGGATGATAGCGGGCTAGAACTGTAAAATACGGGAGAATCCTGGGTAAAACGGGAGGGTTGACAGGTATGCTCTAAATGTGTAGCATGGCACCATATGCGTGAAGCATTCAACCCTATTCTTTCATTTCAAATATCACTTCAAATTTCTCTCATTCATTCATTAATGCATTTATGGCTTTGGCTTAGTCCCTTAATTCATTAGGGGTCGCCTAATGAACCGCCATTTTATCCAGCATATGTTTTACACAGCGGATGCCCTTCCAGCTGCAACCCAGTACTGGGAAACATCCATACACACTCATTCACACACATACACTACGGACAATTTAGTTTATTCAATTCACCTATAGCGCATGTCTTTGGACTGTGGGGGAAACTGGAGCATGCAGAGGAAATCCACACAAACACTGGGAGAACATGCAAACTCCACACAGAAATGCCAGGGACCTTCTTGCTGTAAGGCAACAGTGCTAACCACTGAGCCACCGTGTCGCCTTTACATTTCTCTCTCAGACAGTTTTTCAATCCAAACCTCATGGCATTCTCCTATCTGTCACATGCAAAAACACCCAAAAATCAATGAAGTATTGATGGAGAATGCATGTCACGCTGCTAATTAGAAGCTGAGAGGGGAATCGATGTGCCACCAGGACCACCGATATGACCCGCAGCGACCAAACCTCACTAATGCTACGGGAAAATAAATAAATAAATAAATGAAATCACAACAAAGCCAATACACCAGCATAACACACATTAACCATGTAATGTTAATGTGTGTAACATGTAAAAATCAAAGTGCATTACGCCCACGTCAATAAACTAACTGAACAAACCAAGAGGCCTTCATGCAGTTACAGTTTAGGTTTGCTGTTTTCACTGTTTCCGTAGTTGTTTATTCTAGTAGTTTATGTATTTTTAACCCCTTACTTTATTAACACACACACACACAATTTATTACACACCCCTTTCTTTTTGTAAACTTACAGGTTTCCTCACAAACTATATATCATGTATCATTTTCAAGTGTGAACTCAAAAGTGTGGTGACAGGTAAGATATTTATTTATGTATATGTACACTACCTGACATAAGTTTTGTAGTTGATCCCAGTTGTAAGAGCAACAAATAATAACTTGACTTCTAGTTGATCATTTGGAAAAGTGGCAGATGGTAGATTTTTCCGATGAATCATCTGTTGAACTGCATCCCAATCATCACTAATACTGCAGAAGACCTATTGGAACCCACATGAACTCAAGATTCTCACAGAATCAGTCAAGTTTAGCGAAGGAAAAATCATAGTTTGGGGTCACATTCAGAGTGGGGGCGTGCGAGAGATCTGCAGAGTGGATGGCAACATCAACAGCCTGAGGTGTCAAGACATTTGTGCTGCCCATTACATTACAAACCACAGGAAAAGGCAAATTGTTCAGCAGGACAGCGCTCCTTCTCATACTTCAGCCTCCACATCAAAGTTCCTGAAAGCAAAGAAGGTCCTGGTGCTCGTGGATCGGTCAGCCCAGTCACCAGACATGAACATTATTGAGCATGTCTGGGGTAAGATGAAGGAGGAGGCATTGAAGATGAATACAAAGAATCTTTATGAACTCTCAGAGTCCTGCAAGAACGCTTTCTTTGCCATTCCAGATGACTTTATATATAAAGTGATTTGAGTCATTGCAGAGATGTATGGATGCAGTCCTCCAAGCTCATGAAAGTCATACACAATATTCATTCTTTTTTCACAACACCACGACTTTATATTCTATACTGTACATTATTTCAGTTAAGTGACAAGACTTTTGTCTAAGCAAAGTCAAACCTTACTGTGCTAATTAAATAAATAAAAATCAAGACATGATCATATTTTATTTTGGTAAAATAAGCGTAATCTAGAGGCCTTTGCCTTTCATATAAGCCACTTCTGATGCCAAATGATCAACTAGAAGTCAAGTTATTATTTGTTGTTCCTAAAACTTGGATAGGCGACAAGACTTTTGTCAGGTAGTGTATGTATTGATAGTTTTCAGTCACGTGATCTGTGGAAAGACCTGGCGGGCAAAACAATAGGCTGTAATGGCAGCTTACTCCATAGAAAAACAACACAAGCGGGGCAGATTTCCTTCTGTTTCAAACTACGAATATTTGAATAATCACATGTCAGAAGCACAATTTTTTTTATTTTTGGGCACTTTGTGAAAGCGATTTATATATTTCAGTCATTAAAAACCACCAGGTCCCTGCCAGAGCTCCATTTCAATGGTGTTTACATCTGTCTTGTGTTGCTGGAGGACTCCTCAGCGATTCAGTCATTGGAGACGGAAGAATACCGCTTTTATATTTGTTGTCTGTGTGTTTTTTTTTTTTTTGCTTATATGAATATATGATGGGGAAATGTATTTGTTCACTTCTGCTATTTATACTTTGACTGCATTTTAATGTATTCTATGACTGCACTTAACTGCAAATTAGAAGAGAAACAAACAAAAAAGTCATGTACTTTACACTGTAAAAACACTGTTCCCAATACATTCATTCATTCATTTTCTTTTCTTTCCCTTTATTAATCTGGGGTCGCCACAGCGGAATGAACCGCCAACTTATCCAGCATATGTTTTACGCAGCGTATGCCCTTCCAGCTGCAACCCATCACAGGGAAACACCCATACACTTCCATACAATACGGACAATTTAGCTTAACCAATTCACCTATAGCGCATGTCTTTGGACTTGTGGGGGAAACAGGAGCACCTGGAGGAAACCCACGCCAACACGGAGAGAACATGCAAACTCCACACAGAAATGCCAACTGACCCAGCCGAGGCTCGAAGCAGCAACTTTCTTGCTGTGAGGTGACAGCGCTAACCACTGCGCCACCGTGTTTCCAATTATGTGACTGAAATTGGTGTTTTTCCATATATTTAATATTTCATATATTAATTGTATTATGGGATCTTGATCTCTGCTCTGTCTACTTTTAATGTTGAAAATGCAACTGTGCAGTTTAACAAAGTGACTTTTATTGACATTTTAGTAGTTATATTGTATAAGAGATGATATATAGAGAATTAAGTCCGTAAAATAACAGGAAAAAGTACTGCCAGTTTATTACCCTTTCCCCCCGATAATTTACAGGAAAACAAACAATATATAACTTCAAGCTATTAAAAATGTCAATTTATTTCACTTTTTCAAACTTTATAATGTCTAACGTGGGCGTCTAACGTGGGTAGCACAATCGCCTCACAGCAAGAAGGTCGCTGGTTCGAGCCTCGGCTGGGTCAGTTGGCATTTCTATGTGGAGTTTGCATGTTCTCCCTGTGTTGGTGTGGGTTTCCTCCGGGTGCTCCGGATTCCCCCAAAGTCCAAAGACATGCGGTACAGGTAAATTGGGTAAACTAAATTGACCGTAGTGTATGAGTGTGTGGATGTTTCCCAGTGATGGGTTGCAGCTGGAAGGGCAAAAAAATGTTGGCGGTTCATTTCGCTGTGGCGACCCCGGATTAATAGATGGACTAAGCCGAAAAGAAAATGAATGAATGAATGAATAATGTCTAAAGTTGTTAGAAGAAAGATAAAAGTCTCATAAAGCAATTCAAAAGCAGAAATAAATGAGAATAATAAAGAAATAAATAAAACATAAATCACAAAATACGGAACACTGTTAATTTTCAGTACGGATCTTTTTTTGCAGTGTAGATCGGGATGTTGTGACGTCAGGTAATAGCTATCAATGTATGCATGTAAAAAGAAATGAGAGATTGATTGAAGAGAGAATGATATGGCAAGTGAAATCGAAACATATTACGTCAATGCAAGTCAACCAATCAATCAATTAATCAGTCAGTGACTTAAGGCGGTAAACCAAAAAAAGGAATAACTTTGAAGAATAACCGAATTACAATCTAGCAAATCATACCCCTAATCATCTTTGTTTGAAAACATTTAACATTCACCTAGTTGCCCTAGTCTCCTAGCATAGAGTACATATTCATTTTGAACAGGCATATTCTAGAGTCAGCAGCAACTCAACACAATGTCAATAAAGCCCAGACACAAAGTTGCGTATATTAAACCGCAGTGAAGTGAACAGACAGACGCACAGAGTGAGTGACCTGTTTAAATACCTGTCTTTCTTCTGGTGAGAGAGGCAGACAGCATGCCACATCTGTATCTCCATAAATACATGTGCTGACACCATCAACTCCTGGATGAAAGCGCACACAGATATATATGCACACACCGTCTGTCTCTCTCTTTGACATCATTCTTCATCATCTGTCTATTTGACCAATCAGTGAGGCACAACATATTGACAAGAGTGTATAAAGCTTATGGCTGGAAGGAGGCCATGAGAGGGAGAGAGTGTGTGTGTGTATGTGAGGAATCTCTCTGACCTGATGAGGTCTATGGCATAAAAAACAGATGGATTGAAATGGATAATCAATGGTGGCTCAGATTACAACAGAGCACTGATCTACGAAACATAAACACAGCAACTCTAAAACAGAGGCCTATTTAAAGATTCATTTCACACGATTTACTGATGAATTCATTAATCTATTGGCATTTTTAAATAGACGTACGCGTACAAGATTTATTTCTATAGCACAAACATTCATTCATTTTCCTTCAGCTTAGTCCCTTTATTCATCAGGGGTCGCCACAGCGGAATGAACCGCCAACTTATTCAGCATAGGTTTTACACAGCGGATGCCCTTCCAGTACTGGGAAACACCCATACACTCTCACATTCACACACATACACTACGGCCAATTTAGTTTATTCAATTCACCTATAGTGCATGTCTTTGGACTGTGAATGAATACTTGTATACAGGTAAAACACTGTATGTGTATATTACAGTGTGTCTCATACATCAGAAATGGGGTACTACAGTACTAATTAGGGTTGGGTCGATAGACGATGTCATCGTCCATCGCCGATGGCGAATAGACATCACGATGCTGAGCTGGCATCGCAATCCTCCGCCCCGCCAACGTCGCAGCAATCTGCTTGCGAAAAATACACACTCAGGCCCCGTTTACACTAATACGTCTTAGTTTTAAAATGGCATTTTACAATGAAAACGATCCACATCCACACTGTCGTTTCATCTAGCATTTCTGAAAAGCCCTCCTTCCACACTATACTGCTGAAAACGCACATCACGTGACTACACACACACACAAACACACACACAGTCATGCGCTGCAGTGTACACGCGCGTCTGAGCTCCAGCAGTCAGCCGGCCCGCTGAGCACAAAACCCCAGAGAGCAGTGCACGTCGGACAGTTTATCAAGGATGTACCGCTGGATTTCATCTCACTATGGTTGTTAAACGTGATATTTAATTAATCTTGTCTCCATCAATCGACGGTAACGTGTCACAGCGTCAGTACACTGCTTCAATCTTTCGCTTTCACGCTTGTACTTAGTAATTTTAGCAAAAACCTCAGATACTGTTGGTTGGTTCCTGTTGGTTGTGCACCTTTTTTACCAACCAAGTTTGTCGACGCCATTATAACGACACAGATCACTCTGCCTATTCATGCCAGAGTCCCGCGGAAAAAGTGATTGACAGGTGGTAATTTGTGTGTAACTTATCTTTATTTATTTATGATTTGCTTATGGGTAAAACAAAGACCATGCTGGTCAGGTAGTTGAAACGGTAGGCTACAAATAATTAATTAGTTATAAATTAATTAATTATTTATAAGCCGCCTATGACGATGATGCCATCGTCCATCGCGATGTTTCACATTAGACATCGTACGATGTCAAATTGGTCGACATCGCCCAACCCTAGTACTAATGAGTGGTGACCGTCACTGTGCAGATAACAAGCATTCCCCAGAGACAATGATTCCCGTTTGGGATGTTGGGTTCCCGCAGGTAGCTTCTCCTCAACAGCAGGAGAAACTAATGAGGGTTGATCCAGCATTAGCATATAGCATCCCATATGCTGTTGACAGGGCTGTTCATATACTGTACAGCATTTGCATGGGAAAATCTGATTATTCAGAGAGATCCTGAGACTGTCAGGACTGCTGAAGACAGGTCAGGGGGGGAGGGGGGGAAAACGAATGTTCCTTTGGGGGAAAAAACCCACGAATGGATTTCTGGAATATTTTGTTTCTGTTGTGTGACAGGGTTGGGTGAATCTCAGCACTGGACGCTATTGACACAAACAATTCAAATGTTTACAATTCAAAGCTGTGACTTTACATTGTGTGCAAAATTTAAATATTACAAAAAACATTTCTGATCAATACTTCATTTCCATCTTTCATGAGTTTAAAATTGGTTCACTTGTTCGAGCTTGTAGGTTTTTAAGTCATTCGTTCATTATGTGACAGCATGTAAAGAGACAAATGACTCAACGGATCAAATCTTTTTCCAGCTCTGACTGCATATGATTGGCTTATGTCTTTCACGTGGTGAACGAACGACTTAAACCACGGACTCAATAGAGGAATGGATCAAATCAAACCGGAGGACTCCGGAAATGAACGAGTCAAATCTTTTTCCGGCTCTGACTACATATGATTGGCTTATGTCTTTCATGTGATGAACAAATGACTCAAACTCGACAGAAGACTCAACATTTTACGAAGAGCATGATGTACCAGGCAGTATTTAAATGTATTTTCAATGAAGTCATCATGTCCGTCATTCTGTAAGATGCTCTGAGCGGAATATCAGATGTCTTCTTCTGGGGCTTTAGCTTCAACAGCTGCAATGAATTAATTTATTTTTCCTGTGTTTCCCCTGGAGCAAGACAGATTCTTTAACACACAGGACAGTACACATGGCTGGCTTGTTCATTGACATTGCCGTTTACATCTGGCAGTAATGTATATCCCAGGTGGTCTCATCACAAAAAATAAATAAATGATTAAACTGCAATCTGGTATTAGCATGCATCTCAAATGCATTTTCTATTGTATTTTCTAGTAGAGGGTATCTATGCTAATAGCAGACATAATAAAGATATGTTCCTTTTGTGAAAACCAACCAACCAAACCAAACTCAACCAACCAACCAACCAAACCAAACCAAACCAAACCAAATCAAACCTACCTACCTACCTACCTACCTACCTACCTACCTACCAACCA
>CAIGQV010000260.1:253552-309420 GCA_903798115.1 Danio jaintianensis | reverse complement strand
ATGTATATATATATAGCAAGCTTTTGTATAAATCTTGTGTTATTTTATTGGAAAGTTTTATAGCCATAAATGTAAACCCCTTTTTAGCTCCTAGAATTTGTGCTTATCGCTTTGTGTTTAATATGCCTCTTTATTGATATTTATTTGCTTTTCATGTACCCTCTCGTTTCCCCCTTATTTCTCTCATTACTATATATACTTTTGTTATAGGCTACTTACTAGTAATATTTCCCTTATTGTTGAAAATGAACTATAGTTTGTAGAGACTATTCTGTTTTAGTTCTACTGTAACTATTTTGTTGTTGTTGCAATAATAAATAAATAAATCATTGATCACACCATGTGATCTGTCATCATGCAGCAAACTATGAGCCCCGAAGTGTCTGACCTGACAGCCTCGTTTTCAGCTCCGCCGCTGAACAAAAGGCCACTAGCCTTAAAGCACATTCAGCACTTGTGTTTTCATGGTAATAAGAGTTGAATCTGAATACAAGTAAAACATTAGATTTTTGTCTTTGTTAAAACTAACTAGACACTAATCAGATTCACCGCCTCCCTCAGAATATTAGATCATAGGCATAGTGAATTGTGTGACGGCATAGTCCTGATTTAGGGTCAAATCTACTCCCGAGAGTGGAGAGGAAGTCATTTGTCATTTGGTGGTAACACTGTAAGCCAAGAACACACCTCTGACACAAAACAGACCGCTGAAACAGTAAGCCAGACATACGGCGGGTAAAATAAGTAATGAACATGTCACGATTTTTACAGATAAATATATTTCTTAAGGAGCTGCTGACATGAAATTGTACCAGATTTCGCTGAAAACCCAAACACTCAAAGCATACAAATAAGAAAAAAAAAAGAAATTAAGTTATGTGTAATAACAATGGAATGACAGAAGAAGAAAGTATTGAAGCCCTGAAATGTATTTAATACTCAAGTGTGATCCCCCCCCCCCCCCCAGAATTCAACAGATTCTTAAAAGTTTGACAGTTCTTTGGGTCTCATCTATCAAATCTAATCTTTAGTTCTGATTCTCTACTGAATTAAAGTCAGGTAATTGGCTGGGCCATTCTAACAGCTTTATTTTCTTTTCTGAAACCAATTAAAAGTTTTCTTCTTGGCTGTGTTTTGGATCATTGTCCTGTTGAAATGTCCACCCTGGTTTCATCTTCATCATCCTGGCAATGTAGATGTTGGACTAAAGCAGCTAAAATGTATCTAAACTGATGAGGGACAGGGTTGCTTTCTAAAAATGGAGAGATTTCAGCTGCTGTCTGGGCTTTCCATGCTGTTTTACACCTCCCTTTGTTCATGTGTTCAATACTTTCCCAGTGTCATTTCCTGTAATTACACACTACTTAATTTCTAAACTAATTACTTTTGTTTTCTTTATATTTATGTATTACTTTAGTTGTAACTGACATCTGGTTGAAAATTCAAGTTAACAGTACCTTTAGAAATATATTTTCTTAGAAAAATAGTGTTCAATATTTATTTTACGACTTCCGGTTTGGTAATGCGGCGATAAAGACGCTCGTTGTCTAAGCTCCGCGTTATTACATGTAATTTCTTCGCAGTACAGCCTGGTTTACCAGTATACCCAATTCGTTATACCATTGTTTTTTATTCAGAGTACACGTCTTCGAGCGATCCACTTAAAATGAGCAAATCCACGAGGACTGGTGGCAAACAGCAGACTCAAATACTTATTTTACCTGCTGTATATTACATGGATTTGTGACTAGGTATTGCTAGGTCTAAAAAACTGTGGTAAAATAGAAATGGTTACTTTTTTGTTATGTTATGTTCCCGCATGTGGCCTATTGAGAGAGAATAAAAATGGTGTATTACTTTTCAAAGAATCCAGACTCATTAATTTCCCCTGACACATAAGATGATGAAAAATCCCAAAAAATGAACACTGAAAGCCATATCTAGGTGACTACCCAATAATAACCTCTAAGAACTCTCTAAAACCACCCAAACATAACTGCAACCACAATACATAAACATAATTAATACGACAATATTACAAATATTTTAGTTAAATGGTGACACATTTCTATTCAAATATATTTGTCTGTTTTAGTAGACCCCTTACATGCCACATAGGGTTTATTTTTATTAATTTGACATTTTGTTATAGATCAAATCATACAAATTCGGAATTTGTGACCCTGGAGCACTTCTGTCTTATGTTGCATGGGTATATTTATGGCAATAGCCAAAAATACACTGTATGAGTCAAAATTATAGATTTTTCTTGTATGCTAGAAATCATTAGAACAGTAAGTAAAGGTCATGTTCCATGAGGGCATAGAATAAATGTCCTACTCTAAATCTCTTTAAACATTTGTTTGATAAGTACAATGCATTGTTAAGCACTATTAAATACGATTTTCTCAGTATTTAAAATTTTTGTGCACCCTCAGATGCTATATTTTCAAATAGCTGTATTTCAGCCAAATATTATCATATCTTAAACCAAATATGGATGGACAACTTATTTATTACAGCTTTACTTTTTAGCTATTTTAAAAAAAATATGAATATTTATGACTGGTTTCATGGTCCTAGCTCACATTTGTGCAATATTTGGTTCCTCATGAGAACAGGGTCCTCACATTCACGACACAAATCTAGTTATACGAAAATGAACACAATAAACACAAACAATAAAACAAACTCTTCTGTCAAGTAATATAATTCATTAATTTTAATAGAAGCTTTTGGATGCACCTTTTTTTGCCAACCCAGTTTAATTGGAGATATGTGCCCAGGGCTACATTTTTGGGAACCATGAAATACGTGGCCAAGGCAACATCTGCTTGCAACTTTTTTCATAAATCCACTAGAGGTCACTGTGTACATTTCTGCCAATCTCAACTACGTTACTGAGCCATGTTTGCTCATCATACGTGTCATTTACATGTCCTTCTAGCGTGCGTCTGTGAGAAGCCGTTCTGCATATATCATCTTGTTATCGACTGACCCACACACCCCTTCCCAAACCCAACCAATAGTGTTTTCAAACGTGCATTGCTTTTACCACGATTTCACACCGCTTTTTTGTTGTTTGTTTGGTTTTGTTTTTCCTTGTTTCTAAAACCGTCCATTATCGGACTTAAACCCAAGTCTGCGTCCCAAGTCTGACACCATATAAGGCAAGCTATCGAGCAAACTGACCTCTCCGGAAAAGCCATCCATACGGAGGTAAGCAACCAAATTTAAGTTGTCACCAGCGTCATACCGCCCCATACCGTTCATTTTACAGACAAAATCCAGCCATGGCACGTATTTCATGGTTTCCCAAATATGTAGCCCTGAGCATGTATCCTCAATAGTGATGGAAAGTTCAGATCACTTTACTGACTCAAACCTTTGAGTCTTGTTGAGCGAGATGAACGAATTATTTTTCGAGTCATTTCGTTCAATTTGCCTAAATATTATTAAAATGTTACGAGTTGCTTCCAAACACATCTACAACTAGCCCAAACGTTAATCACACTACAAACAAGTCAGAACACTGGAACACTATAAGAAAGAGAAAATAATCCTTCGTTGTTTACCTGGTGTTTTGTCTATGATTAGCTCAGCTCACTTCTTCTGACATGTCTTCAAATTTGAGTCGTTCGTTCACGTGACACTGACAGTCCCATATAAGCTTAACCAATGTACACAGTCTGAGCTGGAAGAACCCATGATTAGTTCACCTTTTGAGTTTATGGGGTTTTAAGTCATTCGTTCATCATGTGACAACATGTAAAGAGACGAATGACTCAAACCCGAGGACTTGAGAGATGAACGGATCAAATCTTTTTCCAGCTCTGACTGCATATGATGGGCTTCAGGTGATGAACGAACGACTCAAACCCAATAGAAGACTCAAAAAAGGAACTAATTTTCTACCCCACCTGCACAAATGTGCGTATGCGTGAATGAACGAATCACTCCTTGAAAGGACTCATCGCTCCTAAGTCACATTAACGATTCGTTCAAAATTAATGACCCATCACTAATCCTCAATGAGCCTGTGTCACTTTTTTTTAGTTTTGCCATAGCATTGCTCATCCATTCAGATTTTTACAGCTGGGACTGTCCATTTATAAACACGCCACGGAGAGAACGGAACCTGTGAAAGGCTGAAGGAGAATCTCTAAATATAGCTGACATTGAGGCAAGAGCTGAGATGTTATTGTTATTCAGGCAATGTCATATTGAAGACTCTACGCTGTGTGGAGTTAATGGGCCTTGACCAGCGCAGAGAGAGAGAGACACACAAGCAGAACCTTTTCTAAATGAGAGAGAGCTTGTATTTACCCACACTGACACTTAACTTTACTGCCCTAGAGGATAAATCTCAGATGGGAAATGGGGCAAGGTTAAATTGAGCCAGTGTGTGTAAATCAAAAATGTCACACACCTCACAAAATCCATTTTACCCACTGGACTTCTCGCAGCCGGTGTCAGTCATGTGGTAACAGGGCAAAGGAGCATCCAGAACCAGTCAATCATCTGCCAGTTCCTCACACTTCACGAAGCACTGGAAAGCTCTGGGGACACAGCAGCCCATTAGGACAGAGGGGCTTGTCAAAGTCTATTGTGTCAGGGAAACGCTTGGACAGACTGCCAAACTCTTGAATAATCTGTTACAAGATGAGTCCTTCAGGAAATTAACTTTTGATGTTAGGATATGAGGACTGGTTTTATATCTGTGCGTCATCCGGATCACATCTGGAATGTGTTTTTTACAGTTTAGTCGATGAAGAATCTTCTCATATGGATCTCACATGACCAACATGAGGGAAAGTCTACAGCAGGGGTGTCCAAACTCGGCCCTGAAGGGCCGGTGTCCTGCATAGTTTAGCTCCAACTTCCTTCAACACACCTTCCTGGAAGTTTCTAGTATACCTAGAAAGAGCTTGTTTAGCTGGTTCAGGTGTGTCTAATTTGGGTTGGAACTACACTTTGCAGGACACTGGCCCTTCAGGACCGAGTTTGGGCGCCCCTGGTCTACAGGAAGTACATATAGGTCGCAATCTTTGATAGAAGCCTTCATCTCTATTATACACCGTGAGTGGAGACGTTTCCCAGGAAACTTTCTTTGAAACACTCCCTTTTGATATGCATGAGCATTCAAAGACTCTGATTGGGTTACAGCTGTGCATATTAAATGATAAGAGGGATGATATGGGTCAATTACAATGTTCAGCAGACACAATGACTCCTCTTGTTTTTTGGACAACAGGTGAGCCCAAGATTCTATAAATTAAGTATACGTGATAGTCAGTGTTGTGCTACACTACACAAAATGCTTTTCTTACTTAGATTTTTATATAAATATTTAAAAATATCTAAAAACTCTTAAATCAAGAAGCATTTTCTAGACAAGCAAAACATATTATCTTGTTTTAAGAGATAATTAGTCAAAATGAAGTGAGTTTTTCCTTAAAACAAGCTAAATAATCTGCCAATGGGGTAAGAAAAATAATCTTATGTCAAAAGGAAAAATAAGATTATTTTGCTTACCCCATTGGCAGATTATTTTGCTTGTTTTAACGAAAAACTCACTTAATATTGGCATATTATTTCTTAAAACAAGACATTATGTTTTGCTTGCCTAGAAAATGCTCCTTGATATAAGAGTTTTTAGATATTTGGACTAGAAACAAGATAAAGATAAAAAATTAAGAAAATTATTTTTTGCAGTGTACTGTAGTTACTGAAAAATAGTAACTAGTTACAGTTACTAGTTACTACATTCCAAAAGTAACTCAATTACTTTATCGATTACTTACACCAAAAGTAATGAATTACTGTTAAAAGTAATTTTTGAGTTACTTTTCCAAAGAACATTTTTAACGCTCCCATTAATAACGTCACTTAAGTGCTGCATGGTGAATTCACTGTTGATCAACTTCACAGTTTTAATTAATTTGCATTCTCACAACTAAAACACAAGTAATTTTTAAACACTAATTTATTTAAGTCAGACCAGCAGCACAAATATGAAAATATCACAAGATGATAAACCAGCTGAATAATATATTCAGAAACAAAAAAGCAAAAACTTCAGCTTTATAAAAGTTTGTATTTAACCCTTAAACATGTTCCCTCACAGCTTGAGTATGAAAACTAGCAACAATATACAACAAACACAAAACCTTTACGAAATAAATAAATAAAAGTAATCTGAATTATCATTCAGAATCAATTTGGTGAAACTCAGCACCAAAAAAAATCTTTTATTATAGACAACCGTAAATTGTATGCATTTTAAACAAAACAAAAACATAACGGCTGCTCAAAAATCAAATCTATGAGCAATTTTCAAACTAACCACAAATTAAATGTGGTATGTCAGCAACTTATGGAAAGTAAGCTGTGTATATTCAAAGTGCAAAATCTGATGTTGTGTGCAAATGTGTGCTTATTTATTTGAAACAACAAACATAGTAGTATTAGTAATAGTAATTATGAATAGTAACATTAATAGTCTTTCGCACGCGCACACTTTGTCTCTCTCGCGCGTACACTTGGTGTACCTCGCACGCATTCAATCTCGCTGCTTTTGCTTGACTTTTGTCCAGTCTGGCGCCTAATACACAATGCGTCTTCTTTACGATGGTTGGTTGGCATCCACCAATCCCACAATGCGTTGCTGCTGTAAACAGGAAGATGTAGGCTAGACTGCAGCCAAAATTAATTAATTTACCAAGTAACGGACAAGCGCATCATATTGTAATGATAACGGAGTTAACATATTTAAAAAGTAATGCGTTACAGTATTAGTTACTGTCAAAAGTAATGCCGTTACAGTAACTCATTACTAGTAACGTGTTATTGCCCAACACTGGTGATAGTGGTGAATGAAATGAGCATACATAAATACATACATACTAATATGTATTCTTAAATCTTGCAAGTTTTCTTGATGCGAAACGTCACTGAACACGTACCTGGAATCAAATAAATGCACTAAGCTTTGTACTTTCCAATTTTTTTTTTATTTTTTTTTTTTATCCATATATACTTTATTGCACAGACAAGTAAAATACACAACAGAGAACAACATATTGTCTGCATTTTTCGTTTTTGTTTTTATAAGCCCAAGTTCAAACTAGGACTATCCAACATTACGTACCCACACCCACCCACAAACCCCTCGGGAGGAATGAAAATCAAATGAGAAAACTATACAGATTCTTTTAAATGTACACAAAATAAACAATAAGACTATATATTAAAGTATATGGTCCATAAATGGAAAACAAGGGGAAAAAAGGAAAGGAAATAACATAAATACAAGTCAGGGAGAATATTCACACAACCAGATGGCACAGTACAACATGAAGACAAGTTTACCCCTGACAATCTCAGTCAGAATCTAATGAGGTCAAAGAGTCAAAAGTTAGAATGGGGGTCCAAGTTTTATTGAATTTGTCCGTAGAGCCCTGAATGGAATATTTAACCTTTTCTAGAGAAAGAAATGACATGAGATCTACTAACCAGCTATTGGGAGGGGGAGGAGTCTTCTTGCGGCCAATTGAAGCAAATGCAATTACATCGGATTGTTGTTTAGAGAGAAGAGAAGGTAACATAGACACACTAAAGATGGCCAATTTCTAAAACTTACAGGGATAGCTTACTCAAAAATGAAAATAATTTACTCATCCTCAAGTGGTTTTGAACATTTATGCGTTTATTTCCTTTGTTGAACACAAGGTATTTTGAAGAAAGCTAAAAAACAGCCATTGACTTCCATAGTATTTGTTTTTCCTACAATGGAAGTCAATGGTTGTTTTTAGCTTTCTTCGAAATTTCTTCAAAAAGAAACTGGTTTGGAACAAGTGAAGGGTAAGTAAATGGTAAATGATGACAAAATTTTCCTTTTTGGGTTAAAATTATTAAGTACAAATAAATAAGTGAAGTTCTGACACACTTCAATAAAGAGTGAAATCACATGTAAAAAAGTTTAATCTCCTCATGTAATTGCTCAATCAGTGTGTCAAGTTACTTAGGAAAGACTATAAAACGAGCGGAGATGTTACAGTTCATTTACCTCAAGCTCATTAGTAGGCTATAAAAATAACCTTTGCTAAATGAACAATGGGGGCGACACGGTGGCTCAGTGGTTCGAGTCCCGGCTAGGCCAGTTGGCATTTCTGTGTGGAGTTTGCATGTTCTTCCCGTGTTGGCGTGGGCTTCCTCCGGTTTCCCCCACAGTCCAAAGACATGCGCTATAGGTGAATTGAATAAGCTAAACTGGAAGGGCATCTGCTGTGTAAAACATATGCTTGATAAGTTGGCGGTTCATTCCGCTGTGGCGACCCCTGATGAATAAAGGGACTAAGCCAAAGGAAAATTAATGAATGAATGAATGAATAAATGAACATCTTTCCTTTTACTTCAGTCATCATTATTTGCTATTACAAATAATTCATCTGTTTACCGATTGTCATGTTCTATATCTTTATAGTCAATATCTTTATCAGTATTTTTATATTTATATTTGATCGAATGGGTCCAAACGTGGCGATGCTACAATAAGCAAGCAGAGCATTCAGTGGTAATGGAACACTCAACGTAATTCTGACATTGGCGATATAGAAAGTCTCACTGCTGTGCTTTAATAAATGAGAATTTACTCGAAATCAATCAGCACCGAACAGCGTGTTATCAAGCTTTTGAGTGTGACATCACCGTCAGAGCATTAGTTTGCATAATCACAGTCCTCTGCTCCATTACTGAAGATCAAAACCTGTTGTGACAGTCCTGCTCTGAGATCAGGATCTGGCTCCATCATGACTCTCTCCCTCCAGCACACACGTGTTCTCTGTGAAACTCAGTCTGCTGGCCATCTGTTGGCCGAACGGCTGCCAGACAACAGCCACTGATCTGAAAGCAGGCTGAGATCATATTGCGATCAGCAGAAAGGGCTGGTCACTGATGTAAAGTTGTATGAGTGTTACCACCTAAATGCTTTGAAAGTTTCTATTACTATATAAAGTACATAAATACAGAACTTACGGTTATCACAATACTGGAATTCGGTACCAATCGATCCCGAAATTTTTAAAACGTCCATTTCCTGCTAACATTTGAGCGCTGTTGAGCATGTTCTTAAACAGCGCTGATTTGCCATTGTGTTCACGTGCTCAACAGAATTGACTGTGATTGGCCGTAAAGGTCATCAGTTCACCGAACTCACCGCTGTTTACTGAGTGTAAACACAGGGACACTGGATCGTTTTAAAGCCGCGATTTATCAGAGGATCGCTTGTATGTCAGCTTATAGACAAACCAGCTGATCAACGTGACTTTGAAATGCTCCAGTGTCCCTGTATCTGTGGTTACACTCAGTAAACAGCGGTGAGTTCGGTGAACTGATGACTTCCACGGTCAATCACAGTCATTTCTGTTGTGCACGTGAACACAATGGCAAATCAGCGCTGTTTAAGAACGTGCTCAACAGCGCTCAAATGTTCGTGGGAAATGGGCGTATTTAATGTTTCAGTATCGATTGGTACCGAATTCCAGTATCGTGACAACACTAACAGAACTTAATGAAAAAGTTTATAAAAGCATTCTTTTAAAGAAACCATTTTGATTCAAAACTGTCCCACACTGATGAGTCTAAGATTTACCAACAGCTTCCAGCAACACAAACTTTTTTTTTTGTTAAAACAGTACTGAAATAGACCTTACTGAATATAAGGTGAGGAGTTTCCAAGTCAGGTGCGAATTTTATGGGAGGCAAGTATTTAAATGAGTCAAGCAGCGTGATTTAATAATTTTTCCACTCCTCAAATTATGGGCATTTAAGACCATTTATACACCCTTCACTTTATTCAACCTGAAAATCTTTAACCATTGGCTTCCATAGTAGGAAAAACAAATACTATGGAAGTCGACGGTTGCAGGTTTCCAGAATTTTTCAAAACATGTTCGTGTTTAACAGAAGAAAGAAACTCATAAATGTTTAGAACAACTTGAGGGAGAGTGAATAGTAGGTTTTCATTTTTGGATGAGCTATCCCTTTAACGGCTAAAAAAGAAAGCATGTTTTAAATGTTGTGGTTGAAATGTCTGCAGTGGTTGTCAGAAGACGGCACTGCAGAGAACAGAGAGCGAGTGGAATTCACATCATCTGAACATACTGCTTGCCAAATATGTTATATTTAATTTGCTTCAGGATTTAAAAGACAAACAACTAGGGTGAGTCACGTAATACCAGCACAATCTTAGTTCCTTGCTATTTCATGCATTCAGAGTTATTTACACTGCTAAAGAGCTTGGGCCAACTTTCCAAAAAATTATTTGGACATATGACTGAGTATTACATTGCCAAAAATCGTACGTCCGGTTCAGAACTAGTTTTAGAATGTTTTTTCGAGCCTAGCTCTTTGTTACATAATTAGGAGTGGAAATCCTTGTATGGGTGGAAAAGCACGTACGACAAGCATGAGAGTGAGAATGCGCCCCACTTCATACTGAAGTCACCTAGAGTGCTGTACAGGATTTGGCTGATAGTCCAAAAAAGTGTGCTTTTGGATGTGAGGGCAAGCTGATCTTGTTCAGCTACTTGAAAAATCCTGAATGATGCCAACAATGGATCCAGTTGGTTTTTCCTGGGCAAAAAAGGAGTGTTGAAAATGTGCCTGTTAGTCTCCGTCATTTCTGTAACAAATATTTTACAAACAAGGCCAGTTCGACAGTGCATCTACACAATGTTTAAAACTTAAAGATAGAACGCTTTCAGCGAATCAAAATCAGAAAGAGCTTTATTGCCAGGAATGTTCACACATACAAGGAATTTGTTTTCGTGACAGAGCTTCTACAGTGCAACAGAATTACAGAGACAGGACAAAAACAGATAATAAATATATTTTAAAAATAAAAGTAAATAGTGACTGCAAATATACAAATTGACAAGTGTATGTACAGGTATATTACTATATACAATGTTATATGGCAGCTGTTATGTGCAAATTGGCATATAAAATATGTTGTTAAATAATTGTTTATGTGTATAAAAAGTGTATAGCAAGTAGTGATGTTTGTTCCATAATTACTATCATCAAGTGTTCATGAGATGGATTGCCTGAGGGAAGAAACTGTTTCTGTGTCGGGCCGTTCTGGTGCACAGTGCTCTGTAGCGTCGACCAGAAGGTAAAACTTCAAAGAGGCAGTGTGCTGGGTGTGAGGGGTCCAGAGGGATTTTGGCAGCCCTTCTGCTTGCTCTGGATAAGTACAGTTCTTGGAAAGTAGGGAGGATTGCACCAGTGATTCGCTCAGCAGTCCGAACTATTCGACATAGTCTTCGGAGGTCAGATTTGGTAGCTGAGCTAAACCAGACAGTTATTGAAGTGCAGAGGACAGATTCAATGATGGAAGTGCAGAACTGTTTCAGCAGCTCATTTGGAAGGTTGAACTTCCTCAGCTGACGAAGGAAGTACAACCTCTGTTGAGCTTTTTTGACAATGGAGTCAATGTGAGTGTCCCACTTCAGATCCTGAGAGATGGTGCTGCCCAGGAACCTGAATGACTCCACTGCTGCCACAATGCTGTCCATGATGCTCAGTGGGGGGAAAGCAGGGGGGTATAAATATAATGTAAACAGCGCAAACGTTTAGTGAATTAGAAGTCATCCAGGGACAATGTGTTCGTGTATTTGATCAGTAGTTTATTTTATTCACTTCAAACAACCGAGAAATGAAGCATACACTCCAGAGGCCAGCCTAGACTGATCACACCACTGTGACTCTACGTATGCATCCATACAGTCAAAGAGTTCCAATTAAAAAGTTTTTCCCCCTTTTTTTTTATAGTGTTATCATTTTTATGGAAAGCAGTATCTTTCTCTTAAATGTTTTTAAAAACTACAGACTTTTCTGAGTGCAGTATTACTTTATAGCAGGGGTGCCAAAACTCAGTCCTGGAGAGCCGGTGTCCTGGAGAGCTTAGCTCCAACCCTAATCAAACACACCTGAACCAGCTAATCAAGCTCTTACTAGATATACTAGAAACGTCTGGGCAGGTGTGTTTAAGCAAGTTGGAGCTAAACTTTGCAGGACACCAGCCCTCCAGGACTGAGTTTGGGCACCCCTGCTCTATAGGTACTCAAGATTATGAGATTGGTCAAAATGAGCATGCTATTAACCCATCCACCCCCTTTCACTTTTAACTCAAAGACTTCTTAGGTTTTTAAAATGTCATTATTCAGTTTTAATTTTTGTTACCACTTATTAATTTACTTTTTGTACAACATCTGGGTGAGTAAATAAAAATGTTTCTCTTTTCCATGAACAATTCCTTTAAAGTGCCTAACGACCCCCAGAAAGAGAGTAAAAATCATCTGCTACAGCTGAGTTCTTGTAGGTTGTAGACAACAAATGAAAACATCATATGCAACATCCTGGCCTCCTCCCAGCTGAAGCGCTGAGACTGTTATAGTAATTACTGAGAGTGGCCAGGTGGTTAAACACTTGTTCGCAGCTTCCATACAACAGAAGAGACTCGCCTGAGCTCTCCAGCAGCCTTATCCGTCCCTTGAGACAAACGTGGGAGTTAAATGACTGCAACAAGACAGCAGGTGTTGCTTTATTTAACTCAGACATGGAGCTCTAAAAATGATCAGAGGGAATCCTGGGCTGTTTCACGTATACTGAAGCATCACAAATGCATATCAGAGTGAAAGTTTGCTGCCAAGTCTCGCTGAGCTTCTGCGCTTGTTACATGGTTCTCTGCCAGCGCTGTTTAGCACAGGTGGGTCTCTGAGAGGGGTCTGCTACCGGATTGCTGCCGGATGGATTTATTAAGAAACATCTGTTAAGTATATCCTCCTATGCACTCGCGCAAGGTGTGCATACTGTGATTTGAGGCATGTTTTGGGTCTCAAAGTATGACCCGCTCTCAAGAGAGAAGCAAACAGAACAGAGAAAGAAAAATAGCACATTTCCTAAACATGACCTGGGTATTCATTTAACGTTTACACTCTTTAACTGGCACGGAACTAGCACATGACTTTCACAAGAAGGAAACAATCAAAGCGACAAACGAAAACTATTCACAGGAGATTGTTTGCTGCATTAATTAGGGTTTCTGGAAACCTTTTGTAAGAAGAATGGCCTCTACACTTATGTTAGTCTCTCTCTCATCCCGAGGTTAAAATGGATCATTTGGATCCAGTCCATGTCCAGCCAGATGATTGACATGCACTGAAAACAATCATAATGGAGCCATAGATAGTCAGAGGAGATGAGCAGCCAGTCATCTACTGATAGCTAAACTCCTCTCTGCTGGCTTTTTATTGGTTTAGCCAGAGGAGAACTGGTCCCCTGACTGAGTCTGGTTTCTCCCATAAGATTTTTTTTTTCCAGTTCCAGTTTGGGTTTCTTGACACTTTCACTTTTACCTTGTTAGTTGGGGTCAGCAGAGCCGACACATTTTCACTCCAGACTCATTACACATAAGCCATGTTTTTACAGTAACTTCCGGGGCCTGATCAGGTCTCATCAGGTGTTCCGCGAGTCCAACGCTCATGATTTTACAGCCCGTCACAATACCTTGGGCCAATGCGGGATTGCTGGGGCTTTGGGGTGGGGTGAAAACAAAGGCAGAGTTTGTCTAAGTCAGGTAAAGAAGGTCTCCTAGTTTTGCAATAAAAGGAAAGAACAGACATTACTGGTCGGTTGAAGATACCAGGACTCTCCTGGGCATTTTGCCTGAGGAGAATGTTTGACAGCATCTGCCAACACAAGGATGTCATAACATACATTGTTACTAAGCTTGGGAGGCTACAGATTCAACACACAAATGGTATAAGTCTGGGAAAAGTAAAAAAAAAAAAAAAAAAGTTATAGGTATAGTATGCCCGAGTAAATTAAAATAATGATTGAAAATACATTCCTGTGTATACATTGATATATCATTTAAAGGGTCATGAAACCCTAAAACACATTTTTGGAGAGACATTGTCAGATAGTGGTGATAGTAATGGCAGGGGTCCTTTTTGTGAGAATACAACAGAAATGTAATAACGTTTTCTTCCCATTGCATTTATTAGATGCCCAGAAATGTACTATCTGACATTTCTGGCCAGTAAATGTCTCAGTTTATATATTGGTGTAAAAAAAAAAATGGTCAGAATGCTTAAATGCACTCAAATACAAATACTGGATACAGTTAATGTTATCATTAAATAACATAAAAAGCACACTTGATTGATCTAGTCTATGTAAAATTTACTTCATTGCATCCCTCAAATCCTGTTGCATAATCAATCAATCAATCAATCAATAGTTAACTATGAATAATGCTGATAAAGACTATTTTAGTCTTTTATGACATTTTTATTGTATTTTCTAATGATGTTTTGAAATGAAAAGTTATTCTGTATATTTCATATGTCAATCAGGTTTAAAGGCAAAGGGTAAAGGTCTGTCTGCCATCGGAAACATCTGCCTGTCTTTAAGCCTCTGAGAAAACCATCCGTTGAACATTCGTCATTCATTGTATTTTGGGTTGAGATCACAAACAATCCTCAAAGTCGGTATGTGTGTTGTCTGCTTTATAATTATTTGTGAAGAATGGAGGTCTTGTTTTCTGTCTGTTGTCCCTCATTGTCTTTTAGCTTTGGGTTAATTACAGTCTGGCCACACTGAGACCGCAGTAGTCCCTCAACGCCAAATACTGAGGCTACAGTACATTACCGTGACCCAGCCAGAGTGATCTGCAGATGAAACTTATGCATGAGGGAAAATCATGACACGGAGCCTTCTTAGTAGTACAGACGAGCACAGTAAATCACTGATCCATGAGTGTCTCAGAAGACATTTTTACTGAAACACCCAAAAATTTGACCAAGAATTTTAAGAATCCCGCATGCCTATTAAATTAGCACTGTCATCAATATAAACATCGCAGCTTTTTTATCCGATCAGACTACTGCCGTGCAAAGGCAAAAGACCGTAACTTCGTTTTTTGACAAAAATTAGTTATTGATATTTTTGGGACAATGAAGACCTCCTTTATCATGTGGATAAGTATCTTGAGTCAATATCATTGTTTTTTCAAGAAAATGATGTATTGTCTTAACAGTAACTTTCAAAAGCCCAAACGAAACCAAGGCAGAACACCGTAACATCAGTTACCGCTCTTTGACTTGGTTTTGGTATGCTCCAATTAAGTTATGGTTTTCTGCCTTTGTTCAGCTGCACGTCAATATGATGTTACTGTGAGCAGCCTGGAGTTACGATATTCTGCCTTTGTTTTACTGTCATACTTACTATCATAAATAGGCTAACAATCTGCTAAATATAAAGGACTGTAAAAAACAAAGACTATAAATTGCGAACAAAAATATTAAATATTACAAATTAAATAATCTCAGTTATTGTTTTCTTCATAATTCATATTTTTCACTCAGTGCAGCCGGGGGCTATTGACTAGTTGCGCACTAAGTTAGTGGACTGGAATGCCGTGACAGTGTTAGCATGTAGCATGATCACACATAAAATCAGTACAGTTCGCAGTTAAAAACATTTCCTACCTTTTCTTGTAACCCAATAAAATCCACTGCAAATAATGTCGACAGAGATGTTTAATCCACAAGAATATCGATTATTATTCCAACCTGCTGACGTTCCAGTCGTTCTTAAGGCTAGGCTGGGTTATTTTTGTGAATGAATAATTTTTTTCAAATGAATTGTGAGAGTCGATTCATTGACCTATTCATAAATACAACCGTTGCTTTGTTACTGAATCAATGTCTTAAGACAGTGCCTTACCACCACCTACTGGCAGTTTTAGTTAATACATGGATAACTTAATTTTTACTATAGTTGCATATTTTTCTTTTTAATATTTTTATTTGAAACATTATTCATTTAAAAAAGATTTCATGAAGGTAAAGAATTCAATGTAAAAATTTCTTCAATTTGCAAATAGTGTGCCTTAATGGGAAAAGTGACTGCAGTCTAAGTGGAAGAGAGAATGCAAAAGGATGTTAAGGAGTATGCCACTATAAAAAAGTTTAGGAACCACTGATGTACAGTCTAGATAACTAGGTCATACCTTTGATATCAAAATTTTTGGAAGTAATTTGCAAATGCAACCAAAGCACAGGATAGTAATAAGTAAATGGCTGTAAGTAACTGTCAATCATCCAGAAAAAATAGAATGATTATAGACACTACAAGTGTTGCTGTGTTTTTGTAAATGTTGAGCAGCAATATTGATCATGTGGAAGTTACTGCTTTTTGCCTTGGCACGACTGCTCACTTTTTGCATACAATACAAAGGCAGAGGACAGTAACTTCAAAATAGGGGTCAAAGGTCAAGTTTGAGCTCAATATTTTTTTTATGTAGACAAATGTCATTACTAAAACATGTAATTGCCAATTTGCCAATGTCCTATCTATAGCTAATTTGTCTGGGCAACAAAAAAAATCTTTGAAGTCATTTTTCTCAATTCAACACTAGCGAGTTAAGATCTTCCGCCTTTGTAGGGCAGACTTGTTTCCAGGCGAACTGGTTAAGAATGCTGCACACTCCACTCCCATAAATCTTCTATATTTAAACCAATCAGAGGATGACTGATGATCTGCTGAAGTGTTTCCAGAAAAGTATGCCATATACATCAGATAGAAGCCACAGGTCCATGGGCGGCGCTTGGCAAGACGCCCGGGACTGAGACTAGCAGAAACCTAATCAGAAGCACCAATCTAATGACAGCACTGACAGATTTCCTTAGAGAGACTTAAAACTAGAACATTCCACCTCAGCCTGGAGCTGAAAACACAACTAATAGAAACACTTAGAAAGAAAAGAAAGGGCTAAGTGAGGACACAGATTGGTTGAAGAGATGCCAGCAGCCCATGTAAAGACAGAACACTGGGGGAAGGGGTCGACAGCATATAAAGACGTGTTGGGGGGAAATTAGCACATTGTTGATTTGGTGTTAAGTGTGGTAAATGCTGACATAATCTTTCACACACTTGCCCATTTTCAGTTGTGGAGTCTGTCTGCATCATCTGAAGAGAAAAGTGTGACTGCACGTGGCATTTCTAACCTAGTCATAATCTGAGTAATGCTGAAAAAATGTCCCCCAGGGGCTAACCAAATGGTTAACTGAAACATAGTTTAGGTAAATACTCAAATTAAATTAGACACTGTGCCTTCACTGTCTGTTATCAGAACGTCTTCCAGAAGTGAGCTTAACCCTTGTGCTGTTGGGGATGTTTTCATCCACTCTGGGGTGATTTTGAGTCTTAATTTGGCCACAACTTTCGCTATTTTTCAGCCAATTGCTATTTTTTGTGACAAATCCTACTTCGACACATATTTTGGGAAAATGCTTTGAAATTTTTCAAAATCTGAACAATACTTTCTAGGCAAATTTACTACCCTTTCGTTATGTTTGTTGCTGTTTTTGCCCCATTGACTTCCATTATAACAGCATTTTTTTGATTGCAAAGCTATGACACCAACTGATGATCAACAATAAGAATTACAAATTTGACCTCTTCCCAAAAGAGAAAACCACCAACACTCAAGAATGCATGATTATATGGTGTCACAGCTTTTTTGCAATAAAAAAATGTGGTTATAATGGAAGTCAATTGGGCCAAAACAGCCACTAACATAATGAAATGGTAGTCAGTTTGAATAATAGGCAAGGGTTAATTGAAAAAGTATGTTTATATGGGCCCTATTACAATGTCAGCATTAAAAAGAGTCTATTAAAAACTGCACTTTAAGTACATTTTAAACCATATTTTGTCATGCTTGAAAAAATGTTTTAGTACTTGACAAAGTCAGCGTGAAACGAAAGTTGCAGAATTTTTTTTTCAGTATGTTGATGTACTAAAACTGAATATTGAGAAGGGGGTGGGGCTTTCTTTTTTTGCATCATTCACTTGTAGCAAACTAACGTTAAGAGGGGCGTGTTTAAGAATATTGCACAAGGACCGTCAATCCAAGTGCGGAAGCAAATGCTCAGTATTTGATTGAAGATTACCAATACCAATTACCAATTTGTTTTCAGTGGATTAAATAGACATGGTTGATGGTGGAAATGATGAAAATATGCACTTACATACTGTCACGTTGGCTGCACGGGGGCACAGTGGGTAGCACGTTCGCCTCACAGCAAGAAGGACGCTGGTTCGAGCCTCGGCTGGGTCAGTTGGCATTTCTGTGTGGAGTTTGCATGTTTTTCCCGTGGGTTTCCTCCGGGTGCTCCGGTTTCCCTCACAAGTCCAAGACATGTGGTATAGGTGAATTGGGTAAGCTAAATTGTCTGTAGTGTATGTGTGTGAATGAGTGTGTATGGATGTTTCCCAGTGATGGGTTGCAGCTGGAAGGGCATCCGCTGCGTAAAACATATGCTGGATAAGTTGGCGGTTCATTCCGCTGTGACGACCCCAGATTAATAAAGGAACTAAGCCAAAAAGAAAATGAATGAATGAATGAATACTGTCACGTTATGTTCTGGTGTTCCTGTGTTTGTTGTGTCATGTGACTTCTCAGTGTGTTGTTCCATGTGCTCCTGTGTTATTCCATGTGCTCCTGTGATTATCATGTGCTCCTTTGTTCTGTTTTCCCGCCACTAGTTAGTTTCATGAGTTTCACCTGCGTTCCTCCCCTGCGTGTTATCAGAGTTATTATGCCCCTTGTATTTATACCCCTGCGTTTGTTTAGTTCCTGGTTTGGTCTCAAACGTCAGAATGTCATTCCTGAAGAACCCTGTGCTCCTACGTGTGTATGTTCCAGTGCTTGTCGTAAGTGTCTTTGTAAATAAATGCGTGTTTTTGTGATAATTCCTGCAATCCAGTGCCTTTGTGAAAAGTTGAAGCTTGATTGTGATTCAAGATGTGACACATACATAGACATCATTCATTTAATTTTCCTTCGGCTTAGTCCCTTTATTGATCAGGGGACTGTGGGGGAAACCGGAGCACCCGGAGGAAACCCACGCCAACACGGGGAGAACATGCAAACTCCACACAGAAATGCCAACTGACCCAGCGGCCTTCTTGCTGTGAGCCAACAGTGCTAACTGAAAAACAGATGTTATATGTTATATGGCAACGTTATATGGCAGCTGTTATGTGCAAATTGGCATGTAAAGTATGTTGTTAAATAAGTGTTTATGTGTATAAAAAGTGTATAGCAAGTAGTGATGTTTGTTTCATAATTACTATCATCAAGTGTTCATGAGATGGATTGCCTGAGGGAAGAAACAGAAGGTAAAGCTTCAACCAGAAGGTAAAAGTTCAAAGAGGCAGTGTGCTGGGTGTGAGGGTTCCAGAGGGATTTTGGCAGCCCTTCTGCTTGCTCTGGATAAGTACAGTTCTTGGAGAGTAAGGAGGATTCTACCAGTGATTCGCTCAGCAGTCCGAACTATTCAACGTAGTCTTCAGAGGTGGGATTTCGTAGCTGAGCTAAACCAGACAGTTATTGATGTGCAGAGGACTGATTCAATGATGGAAGTGTAGAACTGTTTCAGCAGCTCCTTTGGAAGGTTGAACTTCCTCAGCTGATGAAGGAAGTACAACCTCTGTTGAGCTTTTTTGACAATGGAGTCAATGTGAGTGTCCCACTTTGGATCCTGAGAGATGGTGCTGCCCAGGAACCTGAATGACTCCACTGCTGCCACAATGCTGTCCATGATGCTCAGTGGGGGGAGAGCAGGGGGGGTTTCTCCTGAAGTCCACTATCATCTCCACTGTTTTGAGTGTGTTCAGCTCCAGGTTGTTGTGACTGCACCAAACAGCCAGCTCCTTAACCTCCTGTCTGTAAGCAGACTCGTCACCGTCCTGAATGAGGCCGATAAATGTGGTCTCATCTGCAAACTTCAGGAGCTTGACAGAGGGGTCCATTGAAGTGCAGTCATTCGTGTACAGGGAGAAGAGCAGAGGGCAGAGGACACACCCCTGGGGTGTGCCAGTGCTGATTGTGCAGGTACTGGATGAGAATTTTCCCAGCTTCACCAGCTGCTGCCTGTCCGTTAGGAAGCTGTTGATCCACTGACAGAGAGAGTTGGGCACGGAGAGCTGAGTTAATTTGGGCAGGAGAAGTTTTGGGATGATAGTGTTGAAAGCCGAGCTGAAGTCAACAAACAAGATCGTCACATAGGTCCCTGGTCTGTCTAGGTGTTGCAGAACATAATGCACTCCCATATTGACTGCATCATCCACAGACCTGTTTGCTCTGTAGGCAAACTGAAGAGAGTGCAGTGAGGGTTCAGTGATGTCCTTCAGGTGGGCCAGCACCAATTTTTCAAAAGACTTCATGAGCACAGATGTTAGCGCCACCGGTCTGTAGTCATTTAGTCCTGTAAGTTTGGGTTTCTTTGGGATGGGGATGATGGTGGAGCGTTTGAAGCAGGAGGGCACTTCACACAGCTCCAGTGATCTGTTGAAGATCAGGGTGAAGATGGGGGCCAGTTGGTCAGCACAGGATTTTAGACAGGCTGGTGTTACAAAATCTGGGCCTGGTGCTTTTTTCCTCTTCTGTTTTCGGAAAACCTGGCGCACATCATCTTCACTGAACTGAAGGGCAGGTGTGGGGGAGACGGGGTGGTGGAGGTGTTAATGGTGGTGTGAAAAGCAGTTCAGAGTGGGTGTGGGGTGTTTTCTCAAACCTGCAGTAAAACTCATTCAGGTCGTTTGCAAGTTGTTCGTTGTCTGCAGTGCTGGGGGATGGTTTCTTGTAGTTTGTGATATTTTTCAAACTTTTCCACACGGATGCTGAGTCGCTGGAAGAGAACTGACTCTCAGAATAGTTCCTTTTTGCCACTCTGATCTCCTTTTCCAGTGTGTATTTGGCCTGCTTATACAAGGTCCTCTCCCCGTTCCTGTAAGCAACCTCCTTGGCCTGACGTAGCTGTCTGAGTTTTACAGTGAACCACGGTTTGTCATTGTTGTATGTGAGTTGAGTCCTGGTAGGAATGCACGTCTTCACAGAAACTCATATAAGATGTTACAGTCTCTGTGAGCTCTGGAATATTCGATTAACTAAAACTAGCCATAGTGTGTGAATGGGAGAGTGTATGGGTGTTTCCCAGCACTGAGGGTTGAACTGGCAGGGCATCTGCTGTGTAAAACAATTGTCAGAGTAATTGGTGGTTCATTCTGTTGTGGCGACACCTGATAAAGTAGGGAATGAGTGAGTGAGCGAATGTATTTTGTTACTAATGATAACATTTTCCTGAAATTTCTTTTTTTAACACTTTACAACAACATCCAACACAATCTCACAGCAATTCGTAACTTTTTGATTTAGTGGCTAATTGGTATGAATTCGTATGATCTCATTCGTACAATTTAGTACGATTTGCTTATCCCCAGTGACGGTTGGATTTAGGGGTGGGGTTTGGTGCCACGCCTCCTTTTTGGTTTAAATATTTTTATTGATTTTCAGTTTTTCAAACCAGAAAAACAACAATACAAACCCCTAACCCATACCAATCTAACAGCGGGATAGCGCTCACATTAGCCTAAAATTAACAAATATACAATTGTACACGTAGGTCCAAATAAATAAATAAATAATAATAAAAAATAAAAATAAAAATAGAATACAAACATATAACAATACATACCATATGAACAGCAAAATCAAATTATTTGCGATTTTCCACATATTCAATAAAAGGTTGCCACACCTTAAAAAATTTCCCCTCCGACCCTCTTAATGAAAACCTGATTTTTTCTAAATAGAGACAAGACATAGTTTCTCTAATCCACTGAGCATGAGTGGGAGAACAAGAATCTTTCCATTTGAACAAAATAGTTCTACGTGCCAATAAAGTCGAAAAAGCAATGATTTTACACTTTGATGGAGGCAACTGTATTTCCTCTGAAGTAACCCCAAACAGTGCCACCTGCGGGTCTGGTTCTAGCTTGTGCTGAAGAATCACAGATAATGAATCAAATATTAACCGCCAGAAATGCTCTAAGTTAGGACAAGTCCAGAGCATGTGAAATAAGGAGCCTTCAGCACAATGACATCTATTGCACAAAGAACTAGTACCAGGAAACTCATTACGTAGTAAATAGAGTACGTAATTAGCGAGTACGTAATTAGCGACTAAACTGACAAAACGTAAAGTAGTTACGTTTCCTCATGAGATCAGGCTGCAACATCTCACGTTTTTAATTATCTTGCTATGTTTAACTTGGGGCTGGGCGATATAATCCAGGCGATTTCATGCAAATTTTGTCTGTACAACTGGTTCTACTAAACCTCCAGCATGTGAATTTAGATTAGCATTAGTTAGCATTGAGAGTTTACTACAGAGAGTTGTAGTACACAGGTAAGCTACGTAAAAAAATAAATCTAACGTAATTTATCACACATGTCTGCGATATGTATACTATTATCGTGATAACGATAATATTGCGATATATTGTGTAACCCTAAAGTATATTACAAGTGCACATTTTATACTAAATGCACTTCTTATTTATAACCATAAAAACATTCCCTGTCAAAGCTGTTTTGTAGAGGTGTGAACCTACACTGGTCTCACGGTTCGGTTCGGTTACGATTATCATGCCATCAATTTGGTTCAATTCGATATCTTGGTGCAATACGGTGCATTGACGATGCTGTCCATAGTTTATGGAAACAAGGTTTATTTGTCCAATATTTTACTTCACAGCACAAGAAAAATGTATAAATATATTTGTATATTATTTGTAATACAATTTTGTCCTTTAATACAAACAGTTAGATATATGAACTGTACCTTTAAAAACTCAAGTACATGCACAGAACAACACGAGCATTTATAGCAAATAAACAAATGTAAATATCCCGCTCACTTTATGAGCACGCGCTCAACAGAAAGGGCTGCGATTGGCTCTAACGCTCTGACGCTGTTCACCGATGAGTGACACTTATAAACGGCAGTGGCGATCACAGCTGATCCATGATAGACGCGATGGAGAAAACCCGCTCTGCAGACAAGCTTGTGTCTGGATCCAAAAGTATTGCTGTAACAGCCGAGAGGAGAGGAAAAGTCACACCAGCAGGTCAAAGGGCCACAGTGAGAGAGAGAGAGAGAGAAAAATGGAATTTACTTTCATTTTTTCAATGGCAGTGAAATAGGGGCTTCTGCTGTAACTTCCCTGTCAGTGAATGACTGTCCAGCAAACACACACGCAGTGAATTGTGCACAGTTTCTGCGTTTTTAAGTAGTTGCAGTGTTAATTACTCGTGGTCGCCTCCCTCACCATAGTAAGTTACCACCACATAGCGCATATGAGATAAATGACGTCAGTACGTAATAACCGGTTAGGCTCTATTACTGAACCGATACATAATTGTCCGCGTCTGCATTGCGGTGCACCGAAGGAATAATTAATTTTGACACCCCTACTTACGTTTTGTAACTGGGACTCCATTCACATTATAGAAGAGGTTATGAGGTCACCCAATCCACAGCCTACAAACAGCTTCTCCATTTCAGTACCGTAAAAAATACTGGGTTCCACGCAATTCCTTTTATGTTGTCCCAAAACTAAATGATTAAGTTAACTTAAACGTTTTCACAAATGTAAGTGGATTGAACATAAACAATTAAATTGTACCAAAACGAACTTAAGAATTGTGCTGTTTCAACTCATTTTAAAGAAGTAGTTTGAGCAAAAGTCATTTTTTGAGTGTATGCTGTAGAAACATAGCAAGATACAGAAGCATTCCACTAATTATTTCACAGAGGGAAATAAAGGACACATCCTAAACTCAGTTACAGTGATAAATAACATAGAGTGGCTGTGAAGTCTCTAACTCAAGGTCTCTGGGTTTTACCCAGCACAAACAAATCACCAAAGCTGTTGAAAACAACCAGGGGTGCATTTCCAAAAACCATTGTTAGCCAACTAAGGTCTCAAGTTCCGTTGTTCCCAAATCCATCGTTCCAACAAACATTCGCAAACTGCATCACAAACTTGTACGCTTGCAACTACACCTCTAGAGCTGTAGTTAGAAGCATAGTTCCTGGTTGTGTTCTATTCCCAGTTATCCCCCCTATGTCCTATTCCTTTCGAACATTTCAACTTGGAATGATAAAAAGAAAATAAAAAAAAAACATTAAAGTCATCTCTCTTAGGTATAATTTGCTTTCAAAATATTTTTTACAGTTCAGTTTTAGCGATCATCATATTGACAATTGTGCTCCCTTCGCAGTGCACTTTGAAAACATTTATGCCATTTTGAACACAGCCGTGGCTCATGACGAATGCTATAGGTAACCTATTATTTAAAAGCGGAATTTACGTTACGTCCCCAAAGCTTGTGAAAACAAAAATATATAGCATACGTTAATGGTTTTAATTTATAGTAGGTTATTTATTAAGAAATGTATCTGTACTATATATGACATGAGCCTGTTGGTTAGAACATTTCTGCAGTGGTTTGAATGTGTCAAAGTTGTAAAAGTAGACTTAAAAAAATAATAATAATAATAATAAAATAAAATAAAAAATATCCTACTTAATAATAATAATAATTAATATTATTAATAATAATTATTATTATCATTAAGTAGATTTTTTTCTTTTCTTAATAAATAGCCTACTGTAAATTACAACCATAGCGATTTATATGATTTATATATGAGATTAGAATACGTGTTAGCTAAGTAGTTTTATGTTTTAGAATAGAATATGTAATATTCTCAATAATATTTGTAAAGGAAACATTGGCCCTATATGTGCCGTTTACATATATTTTAGTTAATATAGAAAACAAGTGCAAGTTTTTACCAAAACTAACAATATAATTTGCACAAAAATGTGGGAAATTAAAAAGCAGTCATAAAATAGATTTAAAAATTGATAATGAAGTTATAGAAAGAGTTTATGCAATTAAGTTTGGTGTTGTACTGGATCGTAAAATTAGTTGGAAACCGCAAATAAAAAATGTGATATCAAAATTGGTAAAACCTGTAGCAATAGTATATAAAGCAAGATTTATCTTCGACAATAAATCAATGTATGTATTATACAACACACTTATGTTGCCATATATGAGTTATTGTGTTGAAATTTGGGGGAATACATATAAATCTAACTTACAATCCTTATGTACAATACAGAAGAAATCGTAATTTGAATGATAGAAAATGTGAGGTATCTGGAGCATACAAATTCTTTATTTTTTTAATGGAAGATACTTAAGTTTAATGATTTGGTTAAATTTAAAACAGCACAATTTATGTTCAAAGCTAGGCACAAATTACTTCCGAAATGCATGCAACATTTTTTGGAAGAAAGACAAGGGGAATATAATTTGAGAGAAGAACAAAATCTTGGGAGGTTGAAAACAAGGACAACTTTAAAAATTGTGTATGTCTGTATGTGGTGTGAAGTTATTGAACAGTCTGGAACAGATTCTCAAACAATGTCAGGATATTAATCAATTTAAAAAGTTGTATAAAAATATATTATTAAAGGAATATATGATTAATAGAGGTGATTGTAAAAATACGGAAAATGTATAGAAAATGTAAAAAATATGTTGATGAATAAAGGTGATTGAAAAAAGAACAAAATGATTTGGCTGTTTGGCAATTATTTGGGGGTCTATGTTATAATATGTCAATGTACAAATGGTGAATTAACCATACAATATGTCAAAGATGCCAAAAGGATGAAATATGTCTCATGTAATGTTCATGTGTTTCTCACAGAGATAAGTAAAAGATGAAATAAGTTGAAGTAATAGACGAATGATGTGTGGTAATGGGGTGAGTAAAAAAAACAAGCTTGCGCTTCATCCCGCTCCATTTCGACCATGATGAAATGTATTCTGTTTAAAGAATTGTTTTGTGTATGAATTTTTTTGTTTTTTTGTCCAAAATAAATAAATAAAATAAAAAAATTATAGGGTTTTTCTCTAAAGAAGCTGTTACTCTACAATGTTTAGAGCGTAATTATGGATGCTTTACGTTATAACTAACGTGGTTCAAACGATGATTCTGCGACAAAGCAACTAAGGTTTTGGGAAACGCTCGTCACTACATCGTTCTTTTCCCAAACGATGCATCATACTATGATAGTTCAGCCGTGAGTTATGTCGTTGTTTGGGAAACGCACCCCAGAGGCACATTTTTTTGCACTGGACGTTGCTGTATTAAAAACGGGAGTGAAAGTAACAGCGAAACAATGGGTCTAATTCATTATACTGTGTTCACACCAGATGCGGAACACGCGAATAAATCGTGCTATTCGCGCGTAAATAGACGCGTGAACATTTTAAGTTTTTACTCGATTCATTTGTGTGTCAAAATCCGCTTCACCGTAGACGCGGATTCGCGTCATGGGCGAGGCTTCTGTCTGCCCGGTGACTCTAGCTTCGTTGCTAAATGGCTAACATGGATTTTATTGAGAGAATAGCTGTGTTTATGTGCTTTAGGAAGACTGAAAAACAGTGTCGATTCGTTTGGAGCCGTGTCTGAGTCCACTAGATCCATTCTGAGGTGCACCCAGCTCTGTGAGTTCATCAACTCCTCCAGAAACTATACCTGGATGATGAAAGCTTTCAGCTGTGCTTCCGACTGAGCCAAGCCCAGTTTGATGAGCTGTTGTCTGGTGTCGGCAAGAGGATTTGACAAATCGCGCCATTCGCGCTTATCGCGCTGCAGGATGTCTATTCGCGTCTTTGCATTGACTTAACATGTAAATCCCTCCCGCTTGACGCTTCTTCAGCGTCAGGTGTGAACGCAGCATTAGTCATGCGTACGCACAAATTTATGCGTGAAATGTGGATATGGATGTTTTAAAACACCTTCATTACTGCTTGTTTTGTTGCCATAATTGTCTCTTCTTAATTCATAATTTGACTTCTTATCATTTTTTCTGTACAAGTGGTGCTTTGCGGAAAGCCCTTATATGGATGTGAGGACAATTCATGAGAACAATTCATATTCACTAGAAGAAGAATGAGTTTAAGAACAAACTCATGTGTGTACACACGTTTTGTGAATTACGCGGAAAGTTTTAGGCGCGAGAAGTTCATTAAATACAAAAAGCGCATGTAATTATTAGTGAATGAGAGCCAATGTCCTGAGAACAACACTTTATTTCTGCGAATACGCCACAGGAATCTATTCATTTAAGGTGAAGATATTGTTTAACACACATAGTTGATAAGTATTTAAGCAATAATGTAACTGTCCGATGATTAATATTATTGAAATTAAAATGTAGATTACCTAATAAGCTTGCTTGTTATGTGACAGGAAAATCATGAAACTGAGAAAATATCTGTCATTTACAGATTCAATATTTTGTGATTTAAAGTTTTTTTTTTTTCTGTTATGAATTGCATTATGGGATTTTGAACTTTAGATGCTGAAAATTCAACTGTGCAGTTTAACAAAGTGACTTGTTATTGACATGTTAGACGTTTGAAACTATTTATTGTATAAGAAATAATTTATAGAAACTTAAGCACTGGCAGTTTATTACCAGGCTTTTGTACCATAATTTACAACAACAACCCAGAGAAAATAGCACTACAAACTAATAAAATGTCAATAAAAGTCGCTTTTTTCAAACTTTATCATCAAAAGTTGTTGGACGAAAGATTAAGGTCCCATAATGCGATTCAAAAATGTATATAAATTGAATAAATAAAAACATGAATCAAAAAATACAGATTTTTTTGGGTAAAAATGTAATATATTACCATTTTAAGCCCATCTTACTCTTTAAAACAATATTAAATTGCAAAAAATATATATAATTTCACATAATTTTTCTTAAAAAATAACACATTCAGCTACAGTTTTTTTAAAAAGTGACTTAAGATTGTAATAGATTACTTTTTACTTATATATTTTAATATATAACACTGTTTACTTGCATGGTTGTGTGTTATAAGATGTGATGAGAAATGATTTAGGTAAAATGAAATGACCTGAATAAAACAATTTTTTGTTGATTCTCTTGATGTTTTTTTTTTTTTTTATGTAATCCGCTGGCGTATAGTTTGATCCACTTTCGAGAAAATCTGTTTCGAATGTCCAACGGATTTCAATTTGACCCCTTTAAATCCATTTTTAATAGTGAAGAATTCCAGTAAACCCTGCTCTGCTTAATTACATTCAGACCGCAACCCTCATCTCCAAGGTAACAGCTCATTTGCATAACAACAGCCTAGTGCTAAAACACCACACAAGAATGAGAATGATACCAAATCTCAGTACAACAAAGGGACTCTGATTTAAGTTCATTCATTCATTTTCTTTTCGGCTTAGTCCCTTTATTAATCTGGGGTCGCCACAGCGGAATAAACCGCCAATTTATCCAGCATATGTTTTATGCAGCGGATGCCCTTCCAGCTGCAACCCAACACTGGGAAACATCCATAGACACTCATTCACACTCATACACTACGGACAATTTAGCTTACCCAATTCACCTATACCACATGTCTTTTGGACTGTGGAGGAAACCGGAGCACCCGGAGGAAACCCACGCGATCACAGGGAGAACATGCAAACTTCACACAAAAATGCCCACTGACCCAGCCAAGGCTCCAACCAGTGACCTTCTTGCTGTGAGGTGATCGTGCTACCCACTGCGCCACCATGACGCCTCTGATTTAAGTATAAATCTGAAATCTCATGTCACATCTTTACGGAAAAAAACTAAACAAAACTATGTGCACATGTTTGGATATAAGAGGCAATAATAGTTTTGATAATTTCAGCCTATGTATGTTATAGATATGTGTTGTTTTTGCATTGTTGACTGTCAGGTTCTGACTAGATTGAGGATACTTTTTTTGGTTATTATTTTGCATTATTGTGAATTAATTATTTAAAAAAATTAATAAAGGGATAGTTCGTCCAAAACCGAAAATTCACCCTTCACTTGTTCTAAACCTGTTTAAGTTTCTTTCTAACACAGAAGATATTTTGAAGAAAGCTGGAAACCTGTATCCATTGACATCCTTAATGTTGGTTTTATCTACTGTGGAAGTCAATGATTACAGGTTTTCAGCTTTCTTCAAAATATATATTTTTAGTGTTTAAAAGCAGAAAGAAACTCATAAAGGTTTGGAAGCACTTGAGAGTAGCTATGTTTCCATCCAAAGATGCGAATTAAAAGTATGCATAAATATCGCATAAAAGACGTGTGAATAATGCAGCGTTTTCATCCAATGAGTCAAAGAGAACAAAATCGTCACTTCCTGATTAACTGGCGGCAAATATCAAAAGTAAAAACGGAATTTGCTGTGGTAGAAGAAGCTGCGTGAATCTTTTCTTTATTTAATAAATGACTTGCGCCTCAGACGACGATGCCGACATGCAATGAACGCGTGGTGGTGTTTGAAGCCATGAGACGCAGAGCACAGACGTTCTTGACAGTTCTGGAGATAATTAATAATACAGTATAATAACACTAATACTGAAATGGTTACGCCGTTTTAGAATGACCAAAACAACATTTCAGATGTTTTACAATGGACAAACCAGCAGGATGAGCACATTCACATACATTTCTATCATCACATGAGCTCTAATAACAAAATCACATGACTTTTTTTAATGCGCATACTGGAATTTGTTCGGTAAAAGTGTTTCCATCGTAGTTTATGCACATTTTTTCTTATAGAATAAAAAGTTTATCCTACCCAGTAATGCGCATTTTCAAAATTTATTTGCATCTTGGTGTTTCCATCAACCGTTTTTTTAATGCGCATATCCAAAATGCGCATAAAAATAGGTGGATGGAAACATAGCTAATAGCGAGTAAACTTTCATTTTTGGGGTGAACTGTCTCTTAAAAAATACTAAATGATGCTTGTCTAAAATTGTAGTATAATAATAATAATTCATTGAATTTTATTTTCATTGATGATATTTGAAAATTAAACAATCAGCAACATGGACACCTCCAAATGGAGTTAAAAGAGTCACATACTGTATTTATAAGGTATAATTCACCCAAAAATATCATTTCTGTCTTAATGTAATGATGTATTCACGGCCGCTAAATCACACATGAGCTGACGCACTGTTTGTTTACTACCGAGAGGACGCGAGCGTGCCCGACAATGATGTCTACTTTAGTGAACAGAACCTGCATAGGCTGTGAATAAAAGGTAATAAAGTTGTAAATAACGTTCAGTTTGTTGCACAGAGTGTTTTTTTTGGTTTGTATGGTTTTTTTTCTCAAAGTGACGGCGGCCATGACATGAGCGCACTCGACAGTGAAAGTGAAACCAGCGCGCACATCATTTAAACGATCACATTTTAGAGTTATGATTACGACAAGCATTTGATATGTTTTTTTCTTTTATATCGAACACTAAGTGTTGTGCTTGAAAATAAATGTTTACTGCGTCAGTATAACTACTCTAGCCTATATAATGTTGAATATAATGCAAGAGCGAATCTGATAATGAAAAAAGTTTCATTTTACCAGTGAAAAAAATGGTCTAATAATGTTGTCAATGACAAGTATATGTCTCAAACATAATAATTCAACTTTAGAATTATGAATAGTTGTATTCTGATGTCATCGCTTTACTGTGAATTAACAAACAGGACATATTTAAAGTCTGTTCGAGTCCACCATTCCAAGTCTATAAAAAATTTAGCATTTTAACCAACAGTAGACCTATACATAGGCCTAATATTATTATTGTTGTTTTACCATATGTTTGAGAAATAATAATAGCCTACTCATATTAACCTTTATTTTACATCTACAGAATCGTGAGAAAATCGTGATCTATCGTGATCTTGATTTTAAGCAATAAACAAATTGTTTATTCAATTTATTCAATTCAATACTCATTTTAGGCAAAATCATGCAGCCCTACTAGATATTGGATTTTTGTCTGTGAGGTGTCATCGACGAGTCAGCGAGCCTCTTTGATGCCTCGTTTAGTAGTTCATACATAAAGACTGCTGAGCACAGAGCACCCGCAGATTTTCCCCCGATCACAGCCTGATTTGTCACAGAGCTTGTTAATTTGCAAATCAAGCTCAAATTGGGCTGTAAAATCCTGTAGTAATCCTCACGGTGACCCGAGTTCGATTCCCGCCTCGAGCTCCTATGCCGATCCTTCCCCTCTCTCTGTTCCCCAGGATTTCCTGTCAATACTCTCTACTGCCCTATCCATTAAAGGTCAAAACCCCGAAAAAATAATTTCCACAATTTTTTTTTACACTATTTCAAGTATATTGTTGTTCACTCCATAATGATTCAACCTCCTAATTAAAAACAACCTATAGGTTGGGTTAATGGAAGGGTTAAGGTCAGTGATTCGATAGTCTAGGTCAGGGATGCCCAATCCTGTTCCTGGAGATCTATCTTCCTGCAGAGTTCAGCTGCAACCCTTATCAAAAACAACTAAACCAACTAAGTAGGATCTGAAGGAGCACTTGGGGATTAAAGACAGCGCATTTCATCAAGTTTGCTGCTGAACTCTGCAGGAAGGTAGATCTCCAGGAACAGGATTGGGCTCCACTGGTCTGGGTGATCTGTATGAAAAGCTCTGCCTTCTCGTGGACGTGTACAAGAAGGACGTGTCTCTGAAACATACAACAAAAGCTACCCTAAATAATGTATTTTAGGTTCTCAAAAATGTAGACAGCACCCTCTAGTGGATTTGTCATCTGAAGCATGCAGCGAAACGTACCCGGAGCAACGTATTATACGTTTTGAAAAAAATTTAGGCAGAGTAACGTATTTCCAATATGCGAGTCTTGATTTAACAGTATGCTTGATTGGCGTGTAATCCACCCTATACACAACACCTTAACCTTTTCTGCTTTTGATTTTGAAATATAATGCAATAACATGCACCTTTTGCAAACGCAAAAATGAGAGGTAACGTGATTCAGGAGTGCTGCTTAAGTGCTGCTCGCCCTCCCTGCGTCTGATTGAGACATAAATGATGGAGCTCTGTTGCTAAGAGACATAATCAAGACAAAACGGGCCAATTTATTCCATTATTGAGCCACAGAGAGAGAAAGAGCGAGCACCAAATGGACAGAATACAGATGAACAGATGACGTAAAGCAGATAAACAGACAGGACATTGTAAAGTATATGGTTTACATGATCTGCGGCGACACATTTTTGCCTTTGCGCAGCACAGAAGCATGTGACAGTGATGAATGCTGGGTAAAGAACAGCAATGAAGGGGCATTTAGCCGTTTAGCAAAGAACAAGATCAATGTGGAAGCAAAGAGGATTGACGGATCGCAAGACTTCTCTCCTACAGTCCCTCAGGAAACACCGAAGGCTCTTAGACCGAGTTTTGAGCGGGTACTGCCTGTAATGATAGATTGGATTATTTCCTGTTCTGGCAGTTAAATTAGCCTAATGTATCTGTGAGTGCCTTAGACCAATAGAAGCCCAGAACACATTAACGCAACGCTAGAGGAGAGAATGGGAAAAGTCTATTAGATTATACAGATGCAGATTAAACTAGACTTTCACGTTTTCTGAAGCCTCTCCACTTAACTGTTGGTCTCGCACGTCTGCCATGTTTGTAGTTTCTGAAGTAAATGTGAGAGGTGTTTGTTTGTCAGTGTAAAGCTAACCATTTGAGTGATTGCTACGAAATAGCTAACGTTTATTTGTTAGCCAACTTCCAAATCCTGAAAATCTTCATTCATTTTCTTTTCGGCTCAATCCCTTTATTAATCATATGTAAATATGACCTAGGTACATGGTCATAAAAAAACATAAAGTCAAAATTTTTCTTCATTAGAATATTATGTAAGTATGTAAGTTCCATGAACATATATTTGTTTAATTTCCTACCATTAATATATCAAAGCATATTTTTTGATTAGTAATGTCCAACATAATTTGTTTCATTACCTTATATTCTCAGAATTGTGATGAAAAAAGTCTGAATTATAAAAATAAAATGAAAAAGTCACAAGATTTTTTGCTTGCAGAGTTGAAACAGAGCACAGCTTCAAGCTGAATACACCTATTGTCTCTTGTATAGCTTTATTATCTGTATCCAGCTGTAGACATATCATGGTCGTATTTAAATTCAAGGTTATGTTTCAAGTTTTAGCCAAGTCATGCCATTGTTGTATTTGATTCATTTGTTGCAGTTGTTGTAGTTTTATGTGTGCTTCAATAAACTGTTCTTGGTTCAGCATTACACATTTCAGTGGACTGATTTTTACAGCATGTAAGGAACTATTTTAACCGTAATGTAAGTGTAGGGTTCATTTTTATTGTTTTTATTAATGTTTGTATTCAGAGTACCATGTAAATTAAAGATTTTATGAATATAGTAATAGGCGATGTGGTGGCGCAAGGGGTAAAGCTGTCGCCTTTCAGCAAGAAGGTCACTGGTTCGAGCCTCAGCTGGGTCAGTTGGCATTTCTGTGTGGAGTTTGCATGTTCTCCCCGTGTTGGTGTGGGATTCCTCCGGGTTTCCCCCACAAATACAAAGACATGTGCTATAGGTGAATTGGGTCAGCTAAGTTGTATAGTGTATGTGTGTGAATGGGAGTGTATGGGTGTTTCCCAGTGATGGGTTGCAGCTGGAAGGGCATCCGCTGCGTAAAACATATGCTGGATGGGTTGACGGTTCATTCCGCTGTGGCGACCCCTGATTAATAAAGGGACTAAGCCGAAAAGAAAATGAATGAATGAATGAATAAAATAATCATACAGTATCACGCATAGGGTTGCAAAAGGGCAGAACATTTCTGATAAATGTCCAGAATCCCTCCAGAAAGTTTCCTAAAGAAAAATTTGGTAACTTACCAGGAATTTATTGGGATTTAGGGGAATTTACAGGAATTATTGATGAATGTACAACATACAAGTTATCAATTGAAATATGCAAACATAAACATTCAGTTTGGCCATAAGCTGACATACATGTAAACTAATACAGATACAGAAACAGACATTTGCTAGTTAAACTTTAACACCATTGCTATTCACACAAGTAATATCAAAACATACTTAATTGGATGTAACATTTGGACTCAGTTGCAGAAATGTAGCTACACTATTGTTGTGATAGTCAGAACCTGGAAGACTGGGGAATACCCCTCCTTATTGATCCAATGAGATTGATCAATGTGAAGGGTAGAAATGTAACTGAAATTGCTCTAAATCTGGTCACTTTAACCCAGATAATCCTGCAGTTTTTTTTCCGCCAACTATATTTAACTATACTCCCTGTTATATGCTAATCTGCTGTTTTGTAAATTCTCAGTTTACTTCCTTTAATTCCTGTTAATTTCCATCGAAAGTTTCCAGTTTGGAAAGTTGTTGGAATTTTTCAAGCCTAATCATGCAGCACACTATAATTGTACATCTTGTACATATACATATATATTGTACATATATATATATATATGTATATACACACTACACAAACTGCTGATCTACTAGGATTTTCACGCACTAGGGTTTACAGAGAATGGTCCGAAAAAGAGAAAATGTCCAGTGAGTGGCAGTTATGTGGACGCAAATGCCTTGTTGATGCCAGAGGTCGGAGGAGAATGGCCAGACTGGATCGAGCTGATAGAAAGGCAACAGTAACTCAAATAACCACTGGTTACAACCGAGGTATGGAGAAGAGCATCTCTGAATGCACATGTCCAACCCTGAGGCGGATGGGCTACAGCAGCAGAAGACCACACAGGGTACCACTCCTGTCAGCTAAGAACATGATAGCATGTATTCATCCTGCCTTGTATCAACGGTTCAGGCTGGTGGTGGTGGTGTAATGGTGTGGGGGATATTTTCTTGGCACACTTTGGGCCCATTAGTACCAATTGAGCATTGTGTCAACGCCACAGTCTACCTGAGTATTGTTGCTGACCATGTCCATCCCTTTATGACCACAGTGTACCCATCTTCTGATGGCTACTTTCAGCAGGATAACGCACCATGTCATAAAGCGTGAATCATCTCAGACTGGTTTCTTGAACATGACAATGAGTTCACTGTACTCAAATGGCCTCCACAGTCACCAGATCTCAATCCAATAGAGCACCTTTGGGATGTGGTGGGACGAGAGATTCGCATCATTGATGTGCAGCCGACAAATCTGCAGCAACTGCGTGATGCTATTATGTCAATATGAACCAAAATCTCTGAGGAATATTTTCAGTACCTTGTTGAATCTATGCCACGAAGGATTAAGGCAGTTCTGAAGGCAAAAGGGAGTCCAACCCGGTACTAGTAAGGTGTACCTAATAAAGTGTATATATAGTGTGTGTGTAATCTGTCTGCAATACCAACACAATAAAAACCCAATCATGACGTCAGAGTACAGCAACACAGATTCTATATTGAGAACAGGAAGCAACTGATAAGATGGGTTCACTCAACACTTTTGAAGCGTGTGTGTGTGTGTGTGCACATGTGTGCTAATCTTACAGACAGAAGCTCAGTGCAAAGGAATGCAGTCAAGTTCTCTATCAGAGACCTGAAGCTTTCAGCACTGTCTGCCCAACAGCCATGTGTGTGTATGTGTGTGTACAAAACATTGCACAGCTGTCGTCTTAAAGATATGAACACTTTACGTTTCAATAACCCATCTGGGAAACCCTTACATGCATCTACACTACAAATGACACAGCAAAAGCTCCTGTTATAGTCACTGAAGCGGTCTACACTGCAAGATTGTGCTAGTTTTGTCAACACACCAAATCATGCGTACAAATTTCAGCCTCATACTTCAGTACAAGCACATGCTACTGTAGACATCTCTGTTCATGTTTTTTTCTGATGACCTTACATTACAGTCTAGGTGGAAGTTTTCAGATGATATCAGAATGACAGATCATCACCGTTTCAACAAATATTTTTAAGTGGTTAAACGGTTTTCAACATTGTTAATAATAACATCTTTTATTATCAATGATTGAAAACTAATAATAAAAGGACATAAACTCTGTATATTGGAATGTGTTTGGCTAAAGATGTGACTAAGGCTGGATTTTTTTTATGTGAAGTTTATTTATAAACTAATTTCGAGAGGATTACGTGCTTATAATTGCTTGCGGCTGGTCCCGCATTATTCAATTTATGATTCACCAATCAGACGATTCCTAAGCCACTATAATCACCCTAAGTTCCATATAACAGCCATCTTCATTTTGAAGAATGCTTCCTGCTACAAAAACGCTCCAGCTCCAAAAAGCTTCTACAGCATTGCACCATTTAGCCTGTCGATATGGAAAGAACCAAACAACTACAACTTCAGCCAGAGCACCGCTCTCCCCGAGACTGCAGCTGCGGCTCAGCGCCATCCAGCCCCGCCAGGACGACAATCAAGCTGGCAATCCAAGCCATTGCAATGAAGCTGAACTCTCACCGCTCTCCTAGCGGTCCACCCGCAGTAACGTACATGGCATGCTTTAAGGGGAAGCCTCGCAAAAATAACTACTCTCCAACAAAGACTAAATATTTTATAAACCTTTTGAAAGACGAGACTCGTGTGACTAGAATGATTTCAACCAAAGAAACTCACCTCTCAAGCCTCCCACCTGTCCACAGATCCATAACATTCTAACAGCTTGAAGTAATTTGACTGCAAGGGTCCAGGCAATCCAATCCGTAAAACATTAGTCCACAGCATATTCATACGTTGATAACATCCATGGAATGCACTGTTATCATCCAAACTAGTCACTGGAGTGCGTTCAGTAGAGTAGCATCTTCAGACATAAACACTAGCGATTTGGTCAACAAAATGGCCGCCGACCTTTTGCACTTTTGATTGACACTTCATTGAGCCAATAGCTGAAAGGAGAAGTGTCACCATCCAAGCTCCCAAAACTTGAGATGGTCCCGCCCTCTCTCTTGACAGTTATGAATGGACCCAGTTGCAAAAGACCTTGTGAATGAATTGGGCCAGATATGCTCGTGATTTGAATCATGTTAAGATTCCAAACGTAATGTTATTTAATCATGGATTAAAGTAAAGCCCATAACAAACATTCCATTCACAGTTTCTACTAAGTGGTGACATCGTTTTCGTTTTTAAAGTTCAGGGTTAGATGTTGGCAGTTGATCTATTTATAAAAAAAATTAAAATAAAAAAAAACTCTGCCACATCTGGTAGCCATGTAACCTCTGAAAAGATTATTACCCAGCTGGTGAAAAACATTCAACACATCGAGCATATAATCCAATCATAATATGCCATAGTGACTCATATGTCCTTACACAAAATGCCATATGCAAGTTTATATTGGCAAGTCGGTTGGATGTGAAAACGGCAAAGAAACAAACTTCCCGCTTGACTGCTATGAATAGGAGGAGGACATTTCTGACAAATGGAGTAATGTTTCATCCATTGACTCTGTGTTAGGTACATTTGCATTTTAAACAAATTTTTATATCACTAAGGGGTTTAAACTCCACTCCACTATCACTTCACCTACTCCGTCTTCAAGAGGTACTTCCAGGACCACCAGCCAAGCCCCACCCCATATCCTCAGCTCTCCATCCATCTGCCATCCTGTGGGGAGAGAAATGCCCACCTCTACCATCCTTGCACACCATGCATTAACAAGAGGCGCTTCCATTCACAGTTGCCCATGCCCTTATTAAGATGCCTTGCATGGATATCAGCTAAAACAATTCATTGTCTGCCGTACATGTACTATGTTGTAAAAAATTTCATTTCTGATTCTCTCTTGCTTCTTATTTCAGAGATCATGGCAGCAGGCTCCAGAAGCTGACCCTCATCCAACCTATTACACTCCACATCCATTCTAAATGCATTCACACACTACGCAAAGGATACATTTCCACTCACAGAGCCCACACCCTTGATGCCATGTTCACACTAGCCTTTTTTGGTTTTTGAGATGTTCTGAACTAACATCAAATTTCAATCCCATAATCCACCCCCCCATATCTGATCTAACTTTGCAGGATGAAGAAACTCTCTTTCTTTATTAAGCAAAGCAAAACAGATCAATTACGCAAAGGACATTCTATTTATATTTTTGACATCCCCTCCCCCACACACCCACTCCAAACCCTCTTAGCATTCTTACACCACAGGAGAGCAATACCACCTCAGGGAAGCCCAGCTGATCCTCTCCAGCCGACTTCCACCCACATGCGTTTCTAGGCATAAGCACGATTCTGCCATTTCCCCCTATTCCCCCTCCTTTTAACATAGGAGCTCCCTCTCTACCCTTCCTTTTTTTCTTCCTTTAACCTTTTCCCCTCTAAACTCAAACTATTCCATACTTCCATTTACTCTCGTTCACCACAGCTCCGACCCATTTAGGGGTCGCCCCGAGATTCAATTGCTGCAGCAATGACACTATAAACGAGCTCATATACATTTACAAATACCACTATCGTCACACTCCCCTGCACTAATACAGCAGTAAATGCTTCTGCGGGAGCGCACATTGCCTCCATACTGACACACTGCACCTCTGCAGCAGCAGAGACGCTCCGCTGAGCTACACTCACCCATAGCACCATTGCAACTGCAGTGACGCTCTAGCTAAGCCCTTATTCACTTTCATCTCTACATATTACTACTGACAGTTTTTAATACTCCTGCGGGAGCACTCATAACTCTCCAATACCGACCACCTCTGCAACAGCAGAGGCGCTCCGCTGAGCTACACTCACCCATAGCACCACTGCAACTGCAGTGACCCTCTAGCTGAGCCCTTATTCACTTTTATCTCTACATATCACTACTGACAGTATTTAACATTCCTGTGGGAGCATTCATAACCCTCCAATACTGACTACCACTGCACCTCTGCAACAGCAGAGGCGCTCCGCTGAGTGACACTCACCCATAGCACCACTGCAACTGCAGTGACGCTCTAGCTAAGCCCTTATTCATTTTCATCTCTACATATCACTACTGACAGTATTTAACATTCCTGCAACAGCAGAGATGCTCTGCCTGAGCTCACATACACTTCCATTTAACATACCACTACTGACACACTCCCCAGTACTGTTAAATTATTACATCTGTCTCACTCTCTCGCCCGGTCACGGCAGTTAAACACTGCTACAGGAGCACACATAGCATTTGCAAAATCGGCTGCCAGTACACCACTTCGGTAGCAGCGATCACTCTAACCTAAACCATTCACCTTCTGCACCGTTTCCATCTTTGCTCCTGCAAACCCTCTCCTGGTGCCATCTTTCTAACACTTTCCATTCAGCAGCCGGTTATGGCTTTGATCTTCATTGCCTTTTGGGGGGTTCTTCAATACGTGGCTGCTGTCCCGAGCTAATTAAGGCATCTTGGGGAGTTCTCGAGATCTACCTGAGCTCAAACTCCCCTCTCACCTTGTAAACGAGAGGGAGACCAGGGCTCGAGCATCTTATGAGCTCAGGGCTCTCTCCCAGGACAGCATGCCAAACAAGCTTTATAATCAATCATCAGCTAAGTGTGAACTCTTGAAGTGAAGTTTATTTAGCTGTGTTTGATTAGGGTTGGAGCAAAACTGTGTAGAGCTGCAGCCCTCCAGGAATCGAGTTTGAGACCCATGGCCCACAGGGATAAGGTTCAAAAGAGTACCTAGCAGTGCGTAGCAGACACCCTAAGACACAGGTGTCAAAGCCAGTTCCTGGAGGGCCGCAGCTCTGCACAGTTTAGTTCCAACCCTAATTAAACACACCTGATCAAATTAATTGAGTGCTTGTTTGATACCTACAGATAAGTGTGTTGAAGCAGGGCTGGAACAAACTCTGCAGGGCTCCGGCCCTCCAGGAATTGACTTTGACACCTCTGCCCTAAGAGGTGATTGTCCTCTTTGTTCAAAGAGGTGATTGTGGACCACTGGTGAACTCCTGCCTACATTGATTGGGCTGAGTGTGTGGCTAGCTTCAAGATCCTTGGTGTTCACCTTCCTCCAGTGGGTGGGGAAAACTGCCCAATACATCACTGGTATTGTGCTTGCCTCCATCAAAGATATTGACCACAATGTCTGCCTGAGGAGAGTGAAAAGTAACACAAAGACTCCTCTCACCCACACCACTGTTCACTTCTGTCCAATATGGGAGACCTTATAGGAGTCTTTGCTCTCACATCAGTAGATTGAGTAACAGTTTCTCAGCTATCAGCCTAGAATGAATTATTATCTCAGGAGCATATTACTACATTCTAGATCAGGGGTGGGCAATTAATTTTTCCAAAGGGCCACATTAGACTCTGGGGCGGTTTTAGAGGGCCAGACCAATAGTTAATTTGTTAAAAAACCTAAAAAAAAAAAAAAACTGTGACACTATTCAATATACATTCATAGAAAAAAAGAATCAATTTTACACAAAAAGTATTTTAAAGAGCATCATCACAATATCAACTTCATATAAATGCCATGGGGTTGTTTGTTTGATTGCTTCACCTTAATGAATTTTTGTTTGTTTATTTATCCCTTCCTTCATTCATTCGTTCATTTGTTCATTCATTCATTTATATTTTTTTATGTTCATTGAGAGAATTCTAGCCTGTGTTGGGCTGAACAAGTGCACTGAAGTCAGGTTGAATGTGAGGTGGATATGTGATGTAATGATCATCACTGAGAAAGGATCTGTATCTGGATTTGTTAAATCGTTAATCTAAGGTATTTAGTCTACCTTTATTACTGTGTAGATCCATACAAAGTGTGAAGCTGCCTGGTTGGTTCTTGTCACATGACTCGTGGTTCGCTTGCGGCACTCCGAAATGTTTAGATTTTTTTCATTTCGCTGCACCTGGAAAACGTGAGCGTGACATAACGCATGTGCATCCCTTCCTATTTGCACGCTGAACCCGTGCATCTCCATTTGAAATAACGAAACTGAGCGCGCAAAAGACGCTATATCTGAAAGTCCCCTTTTGTTGACTCACAATATCAGACATACGCATTGCAAGGCCCTGTTTGCTGTTGAATTTAAATTAAATAAATACTTCACGCTGGCTGATCAAAGAAGTCCAGAAGGGCTGTAAAATGCCCAGGTCTGTTCTAGATGCACTGCCTAATGCACCTTACAGCAAACGGTTGTTAGGGACTCCAATGAGCTTCTTTCTAGGTGTGAGACAACCCTAACACCAAAATATAAATAACCCCTGCCCCTGGGCGTAACTTTTCCACACAACGTGCTCGAGGCACTTAGTAAATCAGAACCAACCAATCTGAGGTCTTTATGTATTTCTGAGGGAGGAGCATCATAGAACAAGGAAGTCAACAAACCTTTTTTTTAGAACTTTCCCACCATTCCATCCATCCACATTTACAACTACGTTAAGCTATAGTGGTTATGAAGTAAAAGAGAATCACTTGGAAATGATCAGTTGGACATAAATGTTTAAAAAGATGTCTGAATTCATGTCCTTCTCTTTAATTAATAACACAGTATTATATGAGACAGAAGGGTAGTTGAAATGATATGTGGTGTAACACATTGCAGTATTATTAAAGCTATAATACCAGTGTCTCTAAGACTACTTACTGACTATATGGTTAAAAATACATAAATGGATAAAAGTACTATGGTATGGTGCAGTATTTGTGTCATAGCCAGAACACAAAAATGCTGGGAGCAGTTCCTGTGGAATACAACATCTGGATCGAAACCCTTCAGATGACTCATATCCATATCCCCGTGAGTTACCAGAACCCCACATGAAAAAATGTAACACACACACAGAAGTCAACCGTATAGTGGCGTGTGTGAATGGTAACCAAATTTAGCACTCTATAACAAGGCTGACAGCTGTTATCCTGCTATGCGAATGCAGCTTCTGTTTGTCTGGACTGTTCTATTGCGGAGAATGTGGTTTTTTACTCTATCCAGTTTGTACACGGCCGGTCTTATAAATGCCACAGCTGACCAACCATGTAATCATGGCCATGAAACATACAGATACTATATGTCACACTGAGCGTGAAAAATTCCCTTAACATATCAATTTACCTAATGAAATACGAGCGTCTCAGACTCAAAGGAGGCTTCTGGTTCTTTGAGACAAGACACGTTCATCACAGCCCAGACACATCCCATCATAAAACTTCTTGATTTAGAGGAATAAAAGGTAGGATCAGACAACTGTTTCTCACTCTTGGATGCCACAGAAGAGAGAGCTGCTCTATAGACAGGCTATTGTTTTACTTTTACCCCCCAGTTTCAGAGACAAGGCTTCAAGATAGTACTGGACTAAACTGCAAGTGTGAGCGGTCTTAACTAAAAATAGTGAGGTAAACAAGAAAATATGTCGGTCCCATAGAATTGTTTTTTTTCTAAAAGCCACACTTCACACCACACCACAGTGAGCATCTGTCAAGGTTCACGTCAGAGGGAGTTCGCACAATTGACCTTTTAAAAAGGCCTGCTCCTCATTCTCACTGTCCAACAAGCTTTCAGTATCAGCTCTGGTGCTCCCCTATCAGTTTGTAAACTTCCCAGGGAAATACTGAATAATCTCTGTAGAAATGACATACTGATTTCAGACAAAAGCAGACATAAAAGTGGCGGGAAGTTCGGATCATTTGAATTCATTTAAAATCTTACAAACTGATTCCCTAAAAAATAACTCAATATACTCAATAACTAAATATTTGCAAACGATATGGACTATCAGTTGCAGCTGGAAGGGCATATGCTGCTTAAAACACATGCCAGAGTAGTTGGCAGTCCATTATGCTGTGGTGGCCCCTGATAAATCAGGGACTAAGCCGAAGGAAAATGAATGAATGAATGAATGGATTATCGGACATATTTTTGCAAGCGAATTCCCCTTTAGGTCCAGAATGGACCAGACACAGCCAATTGGACGAAACACAGTTGGTTTTCATTGCAACTAGTTCTTTGACATTGGCTTAGTGTGTCTCAGACTTTTTTTCTTTTTCTTTTTTATAAAAGATGCTTTATTACCTACTATGGCTTGGTCCATGCTTAAGGTATGGGTACTTTCACACCTTCCTCTTTTAGTTTGGTTAAATCACAATAGAGTTTGTTTTCCCTTTTGTTTGTTTGGGCAGGGACACACCAAAAGTTAACCAAACAAGCATGAAGAAATTGTCTTGGTACGCTTTCAGACGAACACTGGAGTTGTCCATTTGTGGTGAGAACATGAACTCAATGAACTCTGAACTCAAAAAAACCCAAGTGAAAAAAGTACTGTACATTTTTGGACTAAACCCAGTCAGCTGTGCTGTGCATTATGGGATGAGGGCAACTATTTGTTTACAGTGCTTTAGCAACAGCTCCATGATAGCTCACAGACAAACTTTTAAAGTGACTTGCAATGCACCTTCACCATTTGTCTGCATTAAAACCATTTGCATTGCATTAAAACATTGTTTTCAAGCTGCATTCATGCTTCATTTTCAAAATGTATAGTTTGCCTAAAGTTATGCATACAGACTATATAATATACAATGACAAGGGATACTCTCGACACTAACAAGCATCATGTCATCTACAGGCTCCTAGTCCCCTCTTTGAATTGTCGCACACGTTAATTCTGGCCAATCGAAACACAGTTTAGGAAATCTTTTCAAATGACACATCTGGCCAGTGATTGATGTGTATGTTGTCACATAACTGCACACAACCAGTTCAGACCAGAGCAATCAGTGTGGTGTGAAAAGAGACCAAAGCTGCAGAAAAAAAAGTGTATCATTTCTTGATACAATGTATCATTTGTTGCCCTTGGTACGAACCAAATGAGCCGATGTTCTGGATTTCTCCTACTTTGTCAGATTGTCCTACCTCCCATTTAAAAAGTAGGTAGCACATTTTGATGACGCAATACTACCCATCAGATTTTGCTACAAGTGTAATTTTTAATGTGGAGTAGTGTGATATGAAGCTGTAATATCGCCCTAACCTACCTAATCCCTAACCCCAACCTCAGAACCATTCAAATACAGTGTTGGTAGCATAATCTGATGGGTAGGATAAAATGTCAGGACACCGATACACTGGACTGAAAACACCATATGTCCTGTTTGTGAAACCAGCCCTTATACAGTATCGTGAGTGTTACCCTGGTTGATTTGTGTACACTTTGCTATGAGTATAGACGCATACTTCTTGAAGCAATCGATCGCCATGCATCAACGGAATACAAAACAAGAAAATCGAGCAAATCAGAGACAGAAAGTAAATGTCAGAGTGACAATAATGCTAAAATCACCTTGGATGTGTTCCAGTGTTCCCGAACCTGGCACACGGCAGGTTATTACAGAAAACATTTCCAAAATAATTGATGAAAAGCTGAGTCCACTGTCTCAACTATTGCAACAAAGGAACAAAAAACTTGATGACCACGAAAAGCAAATTGCCGAAACTGAGAACCGAATCTCCGCAATGGAAGATGCTGCTGCCCCAGTCGAGGGTAAATTACAAACAGGGCATCTACTTACTAATTTGTTAAAATATGTGTGACAACTGAAGTATTAATATTCATGACCGCTCCAAATATGGTCAAAAGCGAGCCGTTCATTTAAGGGGTAATTCCTGTGGTTATAAATGAGCATATAAAGAGAGAGCAATTTAAAATGCATCTGCTGAAGAGCCAATGCAGCTTACTTCTACAATCATGTAATACATTTGAGACCCATGTTTAAAAATCAAATCAAATGAAATCTAATCTGTAGAAAGAAAGTGGTGTACATCTGGGAAGTCATGAGGCATGAGGAATTGAGAGAAATTTAGTTTCAGTATCGCTGGAGTAACAGAACAACAATCGAATAATGGCATACTCTAGAAAATGACAGATCGGCCAGATAAACTAGCTCAAAGAGTTCTGACAGACGATACAACTCCACGCAAAATCCATGAGAGGACGAAACACAAAGACCTCCTGCTGACTAATCAGACACCCGAGCCAATGTGCAGAAAACACAAGAGCAGGGACTGCTACTGCGACAGAAGAGCGAGAACACAAAAGACTTCTCGAGAGTCCAGTTAAATGCTGATCAGAGACACAAACAAGACTCAGTGTGTGAGACAATTGATTTATGGCAGCATCATGCTGGAAAAAAGCATTTAGTCTGCGCTTTTAAGCCCTGCTGTCAATAAAAGTACTTCCCTGTCTCATTAAAAATACAAACATCTTTCTTAATGTTTCACACCCTCATAACTGAATTTAAAGGGGCCATAGAATAAAAATCTCAATAAATAATAAGAGTCAGTTGGCATTTCTGTGTGGAGTTTGCATGTTCTCCCCGTGTTGGCGTGGGTTTCCTCCGGGTGCTCCGATTTCCCCCACAGTCCAAAGACATGTGGTACATGTGAATTGAATAAACTAAATTGGCCGTAGTGTGTGTGCATGTGAGAGTGTATGGGTGTTTCCCAGTACTGGGTTGCAGCTGGAAGGGCATCTGCTGTGTAAAACATATGCTGGATAAGTTGGCGGTTCATTCCGCTGTGGCGACCCCTGATGAATAAAGGGACTAAGCCGAAGGAAGATGAATGAATGAATAAATGAGTTCAGTACATGGAAATGACCTACACCTCAAACAGCATTGTTCCCTCATTCTCATGTAAATTCAGTTAGTGTAAAATCCTGTGTTAAAAACAGGCCAATTTGAAAAGAAACCCTGACTCTGACGTTCCACATGCCATCATTAATATGCACGCCCCAGGAAGAGTTTGATTGGCCATAATGTTGCCTAATGAGATTAAAACAATGGTCAACTTTTCCTCTTATTTTTTCATTTATCTAAGCTTGTGTTATACATATTATGTACAGTCAAGCCTGAAATTATTCATATCCCTGTTTTCGTTCAAATGTAAATAAAATCTGAGACATATATTTTTTTCCACAATGATGCCTCTTGTACATCGTCTTATTATCTTTAGGGAGAAGCCTGTGTCATTTGTGGTCCAAAAAAAAAATTGCTGGTTGAATAAAAGCTAAACTTGTCAGAATTTGCCAGGGGTATGAATAATTTCTGGCTTGACTGTATTTGAGGCTCTTATTTTTCAAATGAGACCAGCATTATTGACCTTATTCTTGACGTACGAGTGGGCACAGCCATTGGAATATTTTTGGCTCATTCACTTCCATTGATTTTTAGACATTAAAAACATTTCGTCCCAGCTGGGTCAGTTGGCATTTCTGTGTGGAGTTTGCATGTTTCTCCCCGTGTTGCCGTGGGTTTCCTCTGGGTGCTCCGGTTTCCCCCACAGTCCAAAGACATGTGGTACAGGTGAATTGAATAAACTAAATTGGCCGTAGTGTGTGTGCATGTGAGAGTGTATGGGTGTTTCCCAGTACTGGGTTGCAGCTGGAAGGGCATTCGCTGTGTAAAACATATGCTGGATAAGTTGGCGGTTAGTTCCACTGTGGCAACCCCTGATGAATAAAGTGACTAAGCCGAAGGAAAATGAATGAATGAATGAATTTCTCCCATAGGCAACTAAATCGGAAGTTCTAAAACAATTGCAAAAACGAGCGCACTTCCACATCGCAGAATAAGGTCAATAGAGCTCTCAGGTAATGCAACCAGGCACGAAGCATCTCATCACAACTTTTCAAAAGAATGATGGGAAAGATGGATTATAAATGTACCTTTTGTTAGTTTAACGTGTACATTGTGAGATTTGCCGCATATGTTTGTAATGAGGCAACAAATGCATATAAACTGCTAAGTATTAGGGTGCTTTCACACTTGGTTCAATTGCCTGGAATGAAACCCAAGTTCGATTGTCCCCCCTTGCCACCTTCTCGGTTGGTTTGTGTTCACACTGTGTTTTTTCCTTCTGAACCCCGGTACGCTTGCGTCAATCGAACTGCTGTTGTGTGTACTGCTGTTGCTAGGTGGCAAACACGAAAGCAAAGTGCCAAAATGGAAAGACGTACACACATCGCAGTCGTTCTGCTTTTACTGAATCTTTTGGTTTTGGACATACAGAAAGTGACTCGCGTCTGTCTGCTGCAAAAATATTATAAACGTTCAGAACATAACGCGATGTCCGCAGAAGCTGTTTTTGGAAGAGACAAGCAGACATTATCACTGTGATTGCCCTGGCTCAGTCCCGCTTGTCACCAAGGTACAGTACGTGATACACAGACACACACACACACGAATGAATGTTATGAAAACTAAAGTTTGTTGTACAGTTGGCGGTACGATTGCATTCATACCAGAAGTGAACCAGACCAGAGTTCGCGTGAACTGTACTACAGACCACCTCTTTCAGGCGGACTCACACTAGATAAACGTACCGTACTCTGATGTCAAACGAACCCGGGTGCGGACCAAAAGTGCTAGTGTGAAAGCACCCTAAGTGTTTAATGCACATTTATGCATCATGTCATATCACTCAGCTCTTACTGTGAGTTTAAGGAGGCTAATGAACTTCCAAAAAAATCCATCTCTTTATGTAGTTGTCGATTTTTATTCCTGTCTCTGTTTTTGTATACACTTAAAAATGCTGGGTTCCACACATTTCCTTCATGTTGTCCCAACACAAATTGATTAAGTTAACTTAATCGTTTTTGAAAATTTAAGTGGATTGAACATAAAACAATTAAGTTGTCCCCAAAACAAACTTAAGAATTGTGTTGGTTCAACTCATTTTAAATAAGTAGTTTGAACAAGCAGCTAAAGTATTATTTTAAACCCACAAATATAACTCCGAATATATAACATCTGTCTGCCCTTTTTGGTGAATATAATAATAATTTAGCTTATATTTCATTCCCAACACAACTCAGGAGTAAACTTTCATTTCATTCACACTCCTTTTAGCTAAAATAAACCTCTCTATCGCTTCAGTTGAAAAAGATTGTTGCTTAACAGGGCATCTACTTACTAATTTGTTAAAATATGTGTGACAACTGAAGTATTAATATTCATGACCACTCCAAATATGGTCATAAGCGAGCTTTTCATTCAAGGGGTAATTCCTGTGGTTATAAACGAGCATATAAAACCATTTATGGAGAATTTTGGCACTTACCTAAGCCACCTAACTACTACATAGATATCAGAGAGCAATTTAACATTTTAAATCGATGCATTTTTTATATTTTAGTTCTTACAATTTTCTTTTGCCAACATCTCTGTCAGTAATAAGGAAAGAAATGATAGTACATTTAAATATTATTGAGAAGAAAACCCTCAGAATCATGCTGAATCAACTGATCCTAAGGTCATGAATGTCAACGGTTTGTTTTGGACCATGACATCTTACATTTTATTCCAAATGTAGACCTGGCAAATACCACAAAATGCCCAGAAATGTTCAGCTGAGTAAATATAATCTTATTTCATGATTCATGGACATTTTTTTATTATATATTAACTATAAAATTACATAATTTTAAATGAATACCTTCCGAGCTTTTAGTGTTGCTGCCTTTTCATATACAGTTAAAGTCAAAATTATTTTTCCAGAAGAAAAAATATTATACTGTAAAAAATTCCTCGCTCTGCTAAACATCATTTGGGAAATATTTGAAAAAGAAATAAAAATTCACAGGAGGGCGAATTATTTTGACTTCAACTGTATATTTGTATTCTATAGTCATTTCAATTGTAAATAAAAAATCACAAACAAGACTTTGTTTTAATATGTCAGTTGGTGTATTCAATCAAATGTATAATTAATGTAATTGCAATCAAAGAAAGTATTTTATTTATGAGATTCAGTCTTAAACTGTACTCAACTGCATTGAAGCCAAAGTCTGTCATCTCAATGACTTGTTTCCAGTTGGCACTAAAATGTGTTTTCACTCATGCATTCACAAGTAGGAAAACCCATTTTTAGCTGTTTCAAATGTGTTTCCTGTTAGTTATTCTCACTTATCTTAATATCATTCGAAAAATATTGAATGTCTTTACATTTCTGTGCTGATGATAATTCCCTGTAACTGTACCCACTTGATTAAGCATCAATTTTTTAGACGACACAACTGAGATAAAGTTGGTTTTACTTGAAATAAAACTAAAATCACTGTTTAGTTCTCAGTTGTCCCATTTGGCTTCATTAATGACTCCGGGAAAGACAGGCTGTTTAGGAGTGACAGCTGCTATAGGTAACCTTTGACCTTCCTCATATCCACTAGCATTAAGTTTCCCTACACAAGTAATCAGCTAGCTATGACTAATGAAATGACATTTCTTAATAATTTAATTTGATTCAAATTATTTATTTATCTTTAGTTTTTTTTTTTTGTTTTTTTTAAATCTTTTTATCTTTCCAAAACCAACTAAAACATCAAAACAATTCTGTCTGGTAATCGTCAAAATGTATATTAATTACTCAGGTGGAAATTAACATGAAAATTAACACTTATTTTACATACTATTTGAATAAAATACATAAACTATTTTTGTATTTTTTAAATAATAATAATAATAATAATAAAGATAAAATAATAATTATTATTGTTATTATTTTAAAAAATGAAATATTTTAGTGTATTTTAATTAAATAGTATGTAATATTATGCCAATGTCAAAAATAAAAATAATTAAATAAATACAATATAATTGTAAATGAAAATATTTATTAATAAAAAAATTATAATAATCATAATAATAATCATAATAATAATAATTATTATTATTTAAATAATACATTTTTCATTCAAAATTATTTTCTATTTATTTATTTTTTATAACATTTAACATTTTTGACATTGGCATAATATTACATGCTATTTAATTAAAATACACATATATATATATATAATATATAAATTACTCACTTGATTTTTAAACACATTAAAAAAAAGGTTGTGGCAGAAATTGAAAACTGGCAATGGGAGGAAGCACAAGAACAAGTTCATTCTAGTTCTGTGTGTATCAGGCATGGTTTAATACAGTTTGAGATCCTGCACCGACTTCACCTGTCTAAATTAAAGCTCTCTAGGATGTTTTCCTCTGTAGACCCACTGAATTGAATTGAATTGAATTGAATTTGATTTATTTAACAGGGACATGCACAAAAAATTACATTAACCTCAAAAAGGAAAGATGCATTGTGCCAGGTTGTAGCAGGATTGCTATTTTCCACCTGCAGTCCCTGGACAGGTAAGAATTAAAACAATAAATACCAATTAATTAAAAGGTCAGTTTAAAACACACAGGCATAATCACATATAAACTAAAACAATGACAAATCAAAAAACTTCTCACTCAGTGTGTACAAATTTGATTTGACAGAAACCACCTCCTAGTCAGGCGTGAAAACATCTTATAATTTGTACATGTAATTATTTCTGTTGGGAGAGAATTCCATAGATTTGTGGCTTTATAAATAAAAGAAGATTGACCAAAAGAGGTTTTACGTCTAGGGACAATACATTCCCCTCTTACCATAGAACGTGTCATTCGCGATGTTTTCTCTACTTTGGAATTTAAAAAATAAAATAAAAGATTTAACAATGGAGCAGAAAGATTGTGAATAATTTTAAAAACAAAACAAATATTGGAATATTTAATAATATTATCAAAACTTAAGAGACTATGTTTTTTTTAAATATTACAATGATGGTACAAACGAGGCTTTTTATCATGAATTTTAAGTGCTCTCTTGTATAATGATTCCAGCGATGTTAAAGATGATTTACATGCCTGAGACCAGCTCGTTATACAGTACAACAAATGTGGAACAATCATAGTATTTAAATACATACCAGAGGCCTCATAAGTCAGAGAATCTCTAATATGTATAAAATTTCTTAGATTGAATCTCAGTGTGGTAGCAAGTTTTTTAATATGAGTTTTAAAATTAAGATTTGAGTCCAACGTGATACCTAAATATTTGAATTCAGTGACATTTTCAATACTGTGCCCATTTACAAAAACTTCTAAAACCTTTCCAACTTTATACCTATTTGAGAAACACATTGATACAGTTTTTTCAACATTTAAGGTGAGATTTGTATTTTGCAGCCATTTCAAAACATTTTGCATTTCATTTGTTAATTTAATAGCAACTTCTGTTTGATTTTTTCCATAAGTGTAAAGCACTGCATCATCAGCATACATTAATAAATCAGCATCAGTGCATATAGCTGGTAAGTCATTTATATAAATACTAAAAAGTAAAGGTCCTAAAATAGATCCCTGAGGCACTCCTAATTTAATTGGTTTAAAACTAGATTTAAAGTTGTTCACCTGAACACATTGACTCCGATCACTCAAATACGATTTTATCCAATTTAGTGTTTGCTTTGAAAAATCATAATTATTTAATTTGTTAATCAAAATATCATGGTTGACAGTATCAAATGCCTTACGTAAATCAAGAAAGACTGCTCCCACCACCCCCCCTTTATCTAAATTTGTCTTTATTGTTTCTAGAAAGTAACAACAAGCTGTCTCAGTTAAATGTTTTTTTCTAAAGCCAAACTGCATTGGATGTAAGAGAGAATTTCTATCTAAATGAGCCATAAGTTGCTCTGCTACAACTTTTTCAAGCACTTTTGATACAACTGGTAGAATGCTTATAGGACGATAACTGCTAGTTTGCTGTTTGTCACCTGATTTATATATTGGTGTTATTATTGCAGATTTTAAAGCAGCGGGAAAAGTACTATAATTTATGGATTTATTTATCATTTTTGTGAGAGGCAAACCTAAAATATCTTTATATCTTTTTAAAAGAGCAGTATCAAGGCCATAAACATCTTTTGCTTTACTATTATTCAATGTGGAAATTATTTTTTGAACATTTATTTCATCTGTGGGACTCCGAGAAAAAGAATATTGACTGCCTTTTAGGCTAGAACATGGGTGAACAACTGAAAAATGTTTAGCAAGTTTCTGAACAGAGTCTAAGAAATATTCATTAAAATTAGTTGCAATTTCTACAGAATCATAAACAATATGTCTATTTATTTTAAGCTGTATATCCTCTACTTTCAACTTTTCTTTTCCAATTAATTTGTTAACAGTTTTCCATATCGTTTTACTATTTCCTTTTGCATCTTCAATAATTTTAAGAAAGAAATTTGCTTTGGCCTTTCTAATTTCAGATATTACTTTATTTCTTAAACTTGTATAAATTAATCGATCCGTAGTTAATCCTGATTTTAAAAACATTTTCAAAGAGGCATCACGCTTTTTCATCATATCCCATAGAGTACTTGTAAACCATGGTAAATTTCGTTTTGTTTTTTGTTTTCTACTTGTGTTTTTTGTATATTTCATTAATATATTATTTAGGATAGACAGTAAGTCCTGAAATCCCTCTTCACATGATTTATTTTCAATAATAAGTTCCCAATTTGTTTGCCTTATTTCACTTTCAACATTCAATAGATCTTGTTTTGGAATAAATGCTATACATGCTTTACTTTTTATTGGATTTTGTAACCTATAACGGGCTTTAGTCAATTTTCTCGCTACAAGAGTTAGATTATGATCTGACAGTCCCGTAATTAGATTATATATTTTATTTATTCTCTCTGGTTTATTTGTAAAAATTAAATCTAATAAATTTTGCGATGATTTTGTTATCCGTGTTGGCTTTTCTACCAGTTGTGTCATTTGAAAAGATTCAGTTATTTCCTTTAGTTGTTTTCTTCGTGTTCTGTCTAACCAATTTAGATTATAATCACCCATAAGTATTATCTCCTTTCCATCACACTGTTTAAGAATTTTACAAAAGGAATCGAAGAAGTTATTTGCAGCATTTAGAGGTCTATAAATCACCAAAACAACAAAAGACATTTCAGGGGACAGATTAATGGTAATTCCCACACATTCAAGAAGGTCACCAGTGTCTATTTTTTTGCTTTGAAGACTATCTTTGACATAAATTAAGACCCCACCTCCTTTCCCTTTACTTCTATCATGTCTATACATCTTATATCCCGGAACATTTACTAATGATGAAGGCATTGTAGAAGTAAGCCAAGTCTCTGTAAGACATAGATAATCTAAATTTGAGTCTGTTAAGAGATGTTCAAGTTGCTCAGTCTTTGAGACAATACTGCGAATGTTCAAATGTCCTCCAAAGACGCCTTTTGGTTTTGTTGTCGGATTCCATAAGACAGCAGCGTGATTTACAGTCTGAAACATTTTGGTTTTATACTGTTTTATAGAAGCAATTTTTGACACTGCTGCTTGTTCTAAGCAATGCCCCGTTTCTACCAATTGTCCTTTACTATATATAGGTGTAAAATTACCTCGTAATACCATGCGGGAAACATCACAAAAGTCTGTCGCCAATGTCTCTGCAAGTTGAGGAGTGGCGTCCGATTGTGAAGAAATCACTAGCGCTTTATTATCCACAGGCCCGGGATTTACATGAATGTCCCCACACAACAGCAGCATCGTGCAAAGAAAGACCGTATATCCATGATCAACCAACGCCGATGTCGCCCTCGAGGCACGCCGGTCTCGCTTTGTAGGTCGAAACGATGCCTGTCCATTTTGTAGAACGTTGGAATAGATGACATATTAACTCCACGAGTCTAGTGGTACAACAGCATTTGATGTAATTACGGTGGGAGAAGAGTGTTCACAAGCGGCAAACCAATTTCCCCATAACTGCGTTAGTATAATAACCAACACATACAGAGACAACGGGGTCATACGTAACAAAGTCTCCATTTTAGTATTTTTGATATACATATTCCAAAGACATGTTTTAAATTCAGATTTACTTTCGGGCGTTCTCCTGTTTCGTTTAGAGAAAGGCAAAGCAGCAGCCCCTGCCGAGCTGCAACCTGCCGTCGCCATCTTGATTGGTGCGAGTGTATTCTGTGTGATAGATGCAGTCAAACTCCAGCATTGCTCGGACACATGTTTTGGAGTTGTCCAAAAAAAGGTCATTATTGGATTTCAGTTCATTTCAGAAGTGGTGGGCCTATTTGAGCTATATTTGGTGCCAGTGATGTCATAGAACTATCTAAAAATCAACATTCTGTAACTTAAGGATGCTGGACAAGGGAGTTGAGGATCCACGTGAAGCTTTATTTAACAGAGAATGGTCAGGCAGGCAATGGTCAACAGGTACAAACTGAGGCATATAGACAATCCAAAGAGCGTAGTCAAAAGCAGGCAAGAGATCGGTGCAGGCGAGAAACAGGATAAACAATAAACAAAACACGGTTCAAAAACACGGGAAGGCTAGACAAGAAATAACACTTAGAAATGCTTACAGAAAACAAGACTCAGCCCGGATGTGTGTGTGTGTGTGTGAGCTGTATCAATAGTCCTAGAATTAGTCAGTGATGAGATTCCATCAGTGGGTGAACTGCAACTGGTGTATGTGAACAGGTAAGATGGGATTTGTAGTTCTTTTAGTGGCAGATTTGTAGTTCTCCAGCAATCTGTATGGACTAGATCGCTGGTGATTGTGACACATACAGTGACACTTTTGGCAAGTAGATCGATTTTGCTAAACTGGAAACAAAAAGACTCCCCCCGCTGCTCCACATTGATAAAAATGTCATGTCCTGCCTGCAACTCAAGATCAAACTATGTAACATGGAATCCATTTGTTGAGTACTTTAACAAGAGAGCAGTGATTGAACCCTAGTAGAAACACCTGAATTTGTGCCAATGTAATAAAGAGAATAATAATAATAATAATAATTCCTTACATTTCTGGACACTCAAAGCGCTTTACACATTGCCGGGAATCTCCTCATCCACCTCCAGTGTGCAGCACTCACCTGGATGACGCAACGGCAGCCATATTGCGCCAGACCGCACACCACACAGCAGCTGATTGGTGGAGAGGATATGGGGATGGTTAGGAGGCCATGAAGGACAGAAGCCAGTGGGCAAATTTGGCCAGGATACCAGGGTTAAACCCCTACTCTTTTTCGAAGGACATCCTGTGATTTTTAAGGACCTCAGTTTAACATCTCATCTGAAAGACAGCACTCACTGAGCAGTATTGAGTCCCCTTCACTATACTGGGGCATTAGGACCCACACAGTCTGCAAGTTGCAAGTTGAGCATCCGAGTAACCTCAAATAAACTTTCAAGAGTCTGAAATGTATTTATTAATTTGTTTTGGTTTTTTTCATTCATTCATTCATTCTCTAAATTTACCAGTATAACTTTTTCACCACAGTCTTAGATTAATCTAAACCTTGAGCCGTGGATATTTTTGTGTGTCATTACAAAAGTGGCCAGGAGCAACAATTTGACAATGAAAAATGCACCTTTTTACATATCTCCCCAAGGCAGACATTTAAAGCTTTTAGAGGAACTGATCTGTTTATTTAAATGTAATCTCTGAAGCTGAACCAATATATTAACAAAATTTCAAAAGGTACAACACAATATGAAGTAAAGTAAAACCATGTGTGGTGTGTGTTGCATGCTTATTCAGCTGTAGTTGCTAGTGCGGCCTCCTTGTCAAAACAAACACACACACACACACACACACACACACACACACTTGTTTAACTGAGACCAGGATTAAGGAAACAATTTGAATTAAAGTCGAGAGTGTATATTGACTTGTGTGTTGTTGTTTTTTATTCTATGTTGTCATCACAAGTAAAGTAAAACCTGAGATTTTAGACATTGGCCTTCTCTTCCAATAAGGGTAAAAAAATTTAAAATACTAAATTATGTTTATCTGAAAGTAAAAAACAGGTTCACCCTGTTCAGGGTAATGTTGGGATTCCATAATGTGTGTGTCTATGTGTGATTCTATCCTATGTATTAGAGATGGGTTTGCTAGGTCCATTTACTAAAACAATATGCATACTTAAGCGATCTCTCCTCCTTGTGTTCAATTCAAAGTTCAATTCCAATACTCAGGTCTGCAAGTACAGAGAATGCATGAAAGAACCTTGATGTGCTCTTGATATTGAGGATGTGATGATAGTCCCAGAAGCCATTGCAGCTAAATGAAGGAGAAGGGAAGCATGAAAGAAAGAAAGAAAGAAAGAAAGAAAGAAAGAAAGAAAGAAAGAA